>JANHGB010047338.1:0-18916 GCA_026283785.1 Coracopsis vasa
ACATACCAGCCTTGTGAATGAAAGATCCCCTGGATTTAGTTATACAATCTTTTGGTGGTCATAAATGCAAGTACTGCTCCCTAAACTGGACATTACAGCCAGCCCACCCCATGTCCTATCCCAGCCAGTGCTCCTGCCAGCTCTTCAGAGTTCATCTTTCCTCTGTCTTCATCTGTTTGGTGTTTCTTGTCCATCCCAGAACAGATGAAACCCCACTTGTCCCTTGGCACTCATCCCTAGGGATCTGCTGAGTGGATGGAAGCCTCAGACCTTCACTGATCCATGCTCACCATCTGTCTGGAGTCACTGGGACCAGGAGAGCCCCAGACCCCCCAGCCTGGGGCTCTGTGCTGATGTCTCCTGATGGTGGACAGCAGGAGATGTGCCACAGTTGAAGGAAGGAGAAACAGGCACGAAACACTCTATAGTGAGAAGATCTACCTTGAAAGAGGCTGTTCTTTGGGCTTCCTTATGTAACTTCCAACACAAAGCCTCAATTGCCAAATGAATGTCTCCAGAACAGCTATACCTCTGGCCCAATGGCAAAAAGAAGTGACAAGCAAAGCTGCTTTTTAATCCATGGAAACATCTTGGTTTCAAGCAGCACAAACCCAGGGTTTCCCTATGCAGTCACTTTGGTCTATCAGTCTTCTTCACTGTGATAGACCTCTGGTCTGCTCACTAGCTGGGAACTTCTGATGTATATTTTCATCCCTACAGTATGCCTATGCCTAAGGAAAGCTCAGGAGAACAGCTAGGATGGCTCAGAGCCATGCTTCTCTTTGGTCCTTCTCACTCAGTGTTTTCCCAAGTCTCTTGGGAATGGTGGTGGCCGTGGCTCTGTTTTGTGACCTGGTCCCTGTGGGGCCCAGGAAAGCCTTAATACTTGTGGGATGTTCACTTGAGCCAAATCCAGAGGCTTTGCAGGCAGGTGAAGCTCTCAGGCTGGCTCTTTGCCTTCACATTCTTCCTTGTGCTCGCCTAAGCTGCAGGCTCATGAGGCATCTGCTTTCTGCTCAGCAAAGGGTTGGTTGGTGCTTCAGCATGGAACAAATGAGAACAGACTAAGAATCCTATTAACAGTGCTGAGGAGGAGCAGATGGGCTACAGACAAGAAGGCTGAGAGCCGGGGAATGCTTTATTGCTGTCCTCTTTTAAACAATGTATTTGTCTCTTTGACATAGCCAGAGAGAAGAGCAGCAGCACTGGGCAAGTGCGTAAGGATTAACCTCAGAGCAGCCTTCCAGTATCTGAAGGGGTCCTATAAGGATGCTGGGGAGGGACTCTTCGTTAGGGACTGTAGTGATAGGACAAGGGGTGATGGGTTCAGAGTTAAACAGGGCAAGTTCAGGTTAGATATAAGGAAGAAGTTCTTTACTATAAGAGTGGTGAGGCACTGGAATGGGTGGCCCAGAGAAGTTGTGAACGCTCCATCCCTGGCAGTGTTCAAGGCCAGGCTGGACAGAGCCTTGGGTGATGTGGTTGAGTGTGAGGCATCCCTGCCCATGGCAGGGCATTGAAACTTGATGATCTTAAGGCGCTTTCCAACCCAAACCATTCTGTGATTCTATGATTTTATAACCCGGTGGGATGTTTCTTCATCCTTAGTGGCTGTGGGCAGCGCAGGGATGCAAAGCTGGCAGGACCCCTGCTGTGTGGAGCTGGCCCTTCACTGAGCTACGAGCTAATGGGTCCTTCTGTCCTTCCAGCCTGACGCATGTCGTCTGTCATACCTGCTTCAAGAGGCAGGAGAGGCTCCACCGCTGCGGCCAGTGCAAGTTTGCCCACTACTGCGACCGGACCTGCCAGAGAGCGGCTTGGCTCAACCACAAAAATGAGTGCTCTGCCATCAAGAAGCACGGCAAGGCACCCACTGAGAACATCAGGTGAGAACTGGACCCCAGGGGCTGAACCTGGGGACAGTGGGACAGGACAGGATGGCAAGGAAGAGCTGGGTGGCCAGGGTTAGGAGATGAGTGGGAGATGGCTTGGGAAAGGACAGGAGCATCCCTGAGCTGAGGAGATGTGGGCCTGGAGGAGCATCTGGGGTGTGAGATGGTTGTGCTTCTGCTTTCTTGGTTTTGGTGATGGACCCCAAAAACTACTGCAGTTGAATGTGGGGAGGCAAACCTGCCTGGGGTGGTTTAGGAGGTGTGGAAAAGTGGGGACAATGTGGGAAAGTGGAAGAGGAGATGGGATCTTCCCCACTTGTTTGTCTATAGGATATATTGATTTAGCTCTGTCATAAGAAAATGAGAGGAATTCCCAAGGAAGTGAGAGCCATTGTGGAGAGCTGGGAACCTATGTTCTGTGGTTGAGAACTTAGATGCTGGGGCAAATCCCTGCATCTTCCTTTCCTTCTAAAGCCTGTGGATGGTTCCCAGCCATCAGCCATCCGATGCTGAGCCTGGTCTGCCTGCACAAAATTTCCCACCCATGAAGTGGATTTCAATGGTCCTTTGATCCATCTCCTTGCAGTGGGTGGTGGTGGTGCTAACACGTGGGTCTCTCTTCTGGCCAGGCTGGCTGCCCGCATCATGTGGAAGATAGAGAGGGAAGGCAGCGGGCTGTCAGAGGGCTGCCTGGTCTCCATTGATGAGCTGCAGAACCACGTGGACAACTTTGGAGAGGAGGAGAAGAAGGAGCTCCATGCTGATGTGCAGAGCTTCCTTGAGTTTTGGCCACCCCAGAGCCAGCAGTTCGGCATGCAGTACATCTCCCATGTATTTGGAGTGGTATGTTGGAGGGGGGAGGAGGAGAGCAAATAGGGGGCTGCTTTTAATGCAGGGAAAGTCTGAGTTGAGGATGTCTGAGCTCATCCCTCTGTTGCCTTTAATAGGCCACAGCTATTGGGATAACTGAGACCAGCATTTGCTGCATGTGGTTTGGATACTGCCCATTCCCCATCTGCATCACTTCTGCACTGACACTGGGAAACTGAGGCATGGCAAGAGCAAGGTGTGAAACACTTGATCTGTCTAAAGAGGCAGGCAAGTTGCTTGCTCAACTGTATGTGCTGCATTTTCATCACAGGTCACACTGGGCATCCCTGTGCACCTGGCAGGTACATATATATATATATATCTGTGCACCTGCATCAAATACATATAAATAAATATTTAAATATATTTTAGTAAATATACTTGCAATATGTTTTACTATAGCAGGTCTGCTTTAGTATATATATTGATGTCTATTGTGCATTGTGTGCATTTGTTTTTTACATGCATATTGTAAATGCATGTTTTATACATATAATAAAAATAGGTAAAATGTGCTAAATATATTTAATAATATCCATTACTAACTTCCTAACTGCAAACTTTTGTTCTCAGTGTAGCCAAGAGGGAAATGACCAGAAGCCAATTCAGGCTGAGCTGCTCTGCCCCAGCACTGGTCCAAGTCAGTGTACCCTGGGCTGCACTAACCCCTCAGCTAGCACGTTGCCAAAAGGACCAGGGTGAGCAGAGACAAGACACATGCTTTGATGGCACCTCTGCTGATGGCTGTTGTGGTGGAGAAGTGGGCTTTGCATGGGGAGGGGCCACAGCATCCTTTGGTACCCATCCTGAAAAGAAAAGATCTCCCTGCAGTCCAGTGGTCTCAGGGAGATCTATCTGCTAGTGACCGGCACAGCTTGCCCGTGCATAACTAAGGAAGTACAGATGAAGTACAGAATCAGTTAAGAAAGGAAATAAAACTATTAACACAGTAAAATAATTAGCAGCCAAGTTAATTATTTGCTTTAATTATACCCTATTAAATCCTATCACATTTTGCCTTTGCAAATACTTCCTTTGTAGTATCCATGACTAAAAACTGTTCCGTTCATATGTGGTGATAATGCACCCTATAGGAAAGTGTAATAATTCATTCCTGACATAAATGTCAAGCAAAAGTAGTCATTCTGAAAATGATTTGGGACTCAAACAGTAGTAGTTGGTTTTTATAAGCTCTGTGGGCCACCCAGCAAACATGACCAGGTTGAATGCAGCTCTTAAGGTTAATTTCTAACTGATACCTGCTTCAATAAGCGTGAACTTTGCTTTCTGCCAGGTCTCTGCTTGAATGGCCTCAAATTCATTTTCCTGTGACCTTTCTCTGCATTATTTGTAGGAAGTGAATCTAAGGCAACCAATGCATAGTCAGCACAAAGTTATCTTAGACATCCCAAATGAATATTAACAGCAAATACTCTGCAACATTTACTCAGCTCTGCTCTGGGTTGATCCATCTGAATGAGTCTATAGAAGAAGAATAGAATTGCTTCTATTCTGATGTTTTATCCCAACTAAAGATGATGTTCCTACAACTACATTCTGCAACGATCTTGTAGGCACTCCCTCCTCCTTAAAGTTTGGAGATGGGACACTGGAGATATACCTCTTCTAAAGCATCAGTGGGAATTGAGAAATCCTTAATGTAGCCGAGTTCAGCTTTTCCTCCTGTAATCCTTCTTCCTTCCTGTGTTTTGGGACTAGATCAGCTGCAATGGCTTTACCCTCAGTGACCAAAGAGGACTGCAGGCTGTTGGTGTGGGAATCTTCCCCAACCTCTGCCAGGTCAACCATGACTGCTGGCCCAACTGCACTGTCATCTTCAACAACGGCAAGTGAGTGGATTTCTTTCCTCAGGCACAGTGGGGATGCATCCTAACAAGCAACTCAGCAGACCTGGCTAACTCCGCAGTGTCAGATCCCATTCTTGTTCCCTTCTCTAGCTCAGAAAAAGGTACATCAGGATTTTCTTTTCAAAGAGGAGCTGTTTTCTCTCTCATTATTGTCCAATGCACTAAACAAATACACAAGATTTGACCCCAAATCCAGTGAATTGGATTTTTCCCTGATTTCTGTGAGGCTTGAAGCCAGACTTAAGATAAATAGGCAGATAAAGTACTAAGAAGCTGCCTAGATCACCCCTTACATTACGGCTTTATTTAAGGAACAGTTATGGTTAATAAATTATTAAAGATTGTATCAGGTCCACAGTCCAAGAGTTTTTCATAACCAAAGCTTGCAATCAGCTGTGTATCACTATCTGCTGATGTGTTTATAACCATTCCTAGCACAACCCTCATCTTTGTGAGTGTTCCATCTCTATTAATCACTGATTAACTCTTTAGCAATGGCATCTTAATGACAATTGTGACTGTTATCCTCAAACCTAGTCACTTCAGAGTGCAGGATGCCAGAAGCTGCAGAGCATTCTCCATTCCCACTCAATTGCTGTAAGAAAACTTCTGTGGGATATATGAGATGGAAAGAGATTAAGTGGGAAACACAAGAATGTTTCAAAAGAGATGGGAGTGGAGGCTGCTGCTCTCAGAGCCTGGGGCAGCCCATAGGATGGATGCTCTGGCCCTTCCCAGCCTCCAGGTACAAACTGCAGCTGATCCATCAAGTTGCGTCCCATGCAAGATGTTAACTGTTAGGGATCTGCATGCCAAAGGCTGCACATCCACGGTATTTCAGCCAGGTTTTCCACTAAGGTTGTACAAATTCCAATGCTCACCAGCCTTTAGTGCTATAAGTTAACCCCTCAGCCTCCCCTTCTTGAACTAACACACTGCTTGTGCACTCCCGTTATTGCTGCTGGTTTTACCTGACAAAACTACACAAGCGTTTATCAAGCAGCTGATAAACGAGCAGAGCGAAAACAAAGCTGCATTAGGATAAATTATATTGGGAAGCAGGGTCTGATCCAAAGTCAGCTTGGAGTCTGTGCTCTGATAGCCAATTGCTCTGGATCAAATCCTTAGTGGGATGATGAAGAGCCTCTCCAGCCAGCCTGGGAAGTGGAGGAGGAACTAGCAGTGATAAGTCTGAGTTTCTGGGTGGTAAGTAGAGGAATGGCATTTTGTTTGCCTGGCAGCTTGTCGAAGCTCCCACATGTATCCTGTTACTGACTTTAAACTTGACCATCTGGTTATTGGCAAAGTGAATTTATGAAGGTTTCTTGCCTTCCTGTGCAAGCCTGATGTTGTGTCTATCAAGGCACAATACCGGACTTGAGGACTCACTAAACTCATCACATAGAGCATAGTCCTTGCTATCCCAGTCTGATTTCCATTTCAAGCTGTGTTTTAGGGAGCACTACTGATGTCAATGGAGAAAGTTTTGTGCAGAACTACCCCCCTTGTGCCTGTAAACCTCAGAAGCAGGTTTTGGACAACCCCTGGCCAAGACCCCTCCTAAAAATCACAGCGTGGAACAATTCTCCATGGCCTAGTGATGGGCAATTCAGTGATGGCTGCTGCATAGCAGAAGTGAAGCTCTCATTCAATGAAGCATGAGCCAGGCACAGGGAACCCTTTGTCTCCTGTCAGGATGATGTCCTGATGCCTTACACCGTGTACCCGTATTTTTGATGTACTTGCACCTGTGTAAATTGCAGATGTTTGTTTTGTCTTTCAGTCATGAGGCTGTAAGATCAATGTTCCACACACAGATGAGGTGGGTCGGTCTCGAAAGCATCGTCCTCCCCCCTTGCCCTGTACCCCTCATGTCCTGTGTTTAATGGAAAAGCTGCAAACAGCCTGAGGGGGTTCACTTTTCCCCTGTGTAAAGCCCCACTAAACCCAAACCTCACTTAACTCTGCATTTTGTAGTACATTAAAACCATAGTGGTAATCCTGTGACTGTCTCACCTATGGTGAATTCCCCCTCTGCCTTCCCACCCTTCTCCTTTGGCTTCCTCCCTGTCAGTATTTCCCCTCTCCACCTCTCATTTCTCCTCCCCTGACTACGGCAAGAGCGTGAAAGTCAGAACAAGGTCTTGCTAATCTTGTACAGCCCAAAATAAACCCTTGCGTGTTAGGAGATGAGAAATGGTTGCATTACTGACATACTAAATAGTCCACGTTTCTTCTGCGACAAGCGGTGCCTGTTCAATCCGTTGCCTACAGTAGCAGTACTATGAGATGTAGGTTTCAATCCTCTTTTATCATAATACCTGATTAATGTCTCACCTTTTAATGATGCCACTGTTACCTGATCCAAACGAAAGAGATCACAAAACTATGTGCAAAGAAAGAAAAGTTCTCTGCTTAGCTCACTGCACATGGTATATTTTAGTTAGCCCTGTTAAAGGGACACTGTTGCCTTTTTAAACATTCATTTCAAGCAAACGTGTCTTTCCTCAAATGAGACATGAAATACTTTTGAAGTGCTCTTTTTCACCACTGACACTGTCTTGGTTCACTATAGGTAGGGTAAAAAGGGGCAAATGAGTTTCAGTTTAGAGCTGCTATTTTGGGGCAATTTGAGTTTTGAGCTATTAATCAGGCACACTATGTGTGTGTCTCTCAAGGTCCTTAGTGCTTGGGGCAGGCACTGGGGAAAAAGCACAGCACGAGCTCGGTGGGATGCTCTTGGCTGACAGTGTCTCTTTAACTATAGCATTTAAACTATGCCATGTGTTTCCAGGCTTATCCCAAACACTGTCAATCTCCTCCACACAAGGGATGGCTGCTTAAAATATACCTACAGTGCTTAGGCTATCAGGGGCATCATAAAAGTCAGAGGCTTGATTCTGCTTCTCTGGTTGCATGACTCACTTTAACGAGGATCCCGTCGAGTGTGAGCAGGAATGTGTGTATGTATCAACCTTTCTGATGGGAATTGCTCTTTTCCATGCACTTTATCTTTGAGTAGCAGGTTGCTTTTTTCCCCAGCTGTCATTTTCCTGTGGTTGTGACATAACTAAGAGCTGTCCTTCACGACGATGGCATGTTTAATGATAAGTTTTGTATGAAATATGCTGTTGGTATGATCTAACACCCACAGAAGGGTAAGACCAGCCTCAGAGAACAGTTTTCACAGCAGCTTTAGCACAGCTGAAGAGCTCAGAGTTAAGCCCTTGGAGCTAAAAGCTTGTAATAGGAATTACAAGGGAATGAAAAGGGAAATACAATCTGCACCAATTCCTATGCAGAAATATGATCACACAGAAAAAGTCGTGTCCTTCCAAAGAAGACTTATGTTTAATGCATGTGGTGAGACCTTCGAGTCCTATGCCACTTACGCCTTTGGTGAGACATTCATTGGGTCCCATCTAAAGCACCTCATGTTTGAGTGGGAGACAGCAGGTCCCCCCAGGTACCTCTCATAGAAGGTGTGTACATCAAACACGCTGCTGAACTCAGCAGGAGGAAGATCAAGTCATGCTGCCCACAGTGAGGGAGTCCCAGGACTGACGGACCACACGGTAGGGTGGGAGATCAGACCATGGGGCTGCCTTCATTTTGTTAACCTGTAAGTATTCCTACCTGCAAAAATCTGTGTAACCAACCAATAAGTCTGAGCAGAGAGCCCAAAATCACCAGTCTCAAGTGCAGTGAATTATTTCTAATCATGGGTATTGTCACTGGTAGATGGGGGAGTAGATGGGTACAGAAGTAACACCTCATAGTTGTGTTTGATGGAGTTTTTTCCCATTATGGCCAAATTGCTGAGAGATGGCCCAGAGTAACTGGGAGTGGAACAGCAAGTATCCACATTTTCTAAGACCTTTGCAGGGAATGACATGAGAGAAAGTCAGGTGCAAAGGTCTGGCTTTCCAAAAGCCTGTCATCAAGGGTTTGGCATGGATTTTGGCTTAGTAACACAGATTGGCAATTGTGTTGTGGTTTATAGTAGCATCAGATCAAATGAGCTATTCAAAATTAGACAATTTCCAGGGAATTGCTTATAAGCTTTTATGTAGAGAAACATGAACAGGGTGAGGGCATCTCTTACACAGCACCTAGAGGGAATTTGTCTTAACTTTTGGGAGTGAAAATGATCCCAAAGGCAGCACAGGTCGGGATCTGGGAGTTTGGCCAGGAATGTGCAAAGCTGTACTTAAAAAAAGACCTAGAGTCCAAACTCAGCATTTTACAAGGCTTGTTGGGTATTCCTGATCTTAGGGATTTCTTCTGCTGATCTCCTGCGGAAGTTTATGTCTATGTTCAGCCCAGTAATGGACCATAATCTGTTTATAGCTCAGACCCTTACGTATCCCTGCCAGGGACTTGCAGAGTGGCAGGAGAAACTGGTGTGACCACGTTTTCCCTCCGAATTCAGTTAACCAAACTGCTGTCCATCTCTGCATTGCCTCCTTGAAGAGCTATAGCACACCTAAGGGCAAGAGCTCTGCAAGGCTGGGGCAGGATTTGTCCCTGACAACTCTATGGCTGCACCTTTGCTTCTGTTGCTTCTCCCAGTGCACATCTCATCTCCTTTGCACTCAGGATCGAGCTGCGGGCACTGAGCAAGATTTCTCCAGGGGTTGAGCTGTCTGTTTCCTATGTGGATTTCCTCAATGTGAGCGAGGAGCGGCGGAAGCAGCTCAAGAAGCAGTATTACTTTGACTGCGCCTGTGAGCACTGCAAGAAGCAGATCAAGGATGACCTGATGCTGGCGGTGAAGCAGGGCGAAAGCAAGGTACGGGTTGTCTTGCTGTGTCCAAACCCAGAGGAGGCTGTGTCTCTGTGTGTCTCTGTGGCCGTGGTCCCTCAGCCCAGGGACACACTCAATAGGAACAGAGTCAGATTTTGGTAGAAGCCTGACTAGTGCCAATGTAAAAAGTGAGAATGGAACTGAACCTCCATTGAGCACCAGTTCAAACCCACCATGCACAGCCAAGCCTGGAAAAGAGAAGGCTGCATGGAGACCTCAGAGCAGCCTTCCAGTATCTGAAGGGGGCCTACAAGGATGCTGGAGAGGGAATCTTCATTAGGACTGTAGTGATAGGACAAGGGGTGATGGATTTAAACTTAAACAAGGGAAGTTCAGGTTAGATATAACGAAGAAGTTCTTTACTGTGAGGGTGGTGAGGCACTGGCAAGGGTTGACCAAGGAAGTTGTGAATGCTTCATCCATGGCAGTGTTCAAGGCCAGGTTGGACAGAGCCTTGGGTGACATGGTTTAGTGTGAGAGGTCCCTGCCCATGGCAGGGGGGGCTGGAACTGGATGATCCTAAAGTCCTTTCCAACTCAAAACATTCTGTGATTCTATAATACCTGTTATCAACATAAGTGCAGCTTTTACTTTAAAAAAGCCCTCAAAAGTTACCTTTGGCTCTAACCTAAAAGTCCATCACTGAACAGAATGCTAAAATATTAGAAATTAGGTGTAGAGCTGAGAAAAATGCTGGTTTAGATTTTGGGGTGTATTCTTAGGATCTCAAAAGGAATCAAAGCTTTGAACAGCAGGAAGGAAAATGTGTTGCAGGTGATTCAGGGTGTCAGGGCTAAACAGCACTGCTGAAGCTGTATGGTTTGTAACACGTGTACCATCACAGGAAGGTGGGAACCCTCAGCTTCCAGTCCCTCCTTGCAAAAGCCTGTCACAGGTACAGGCACCATCACTTGACATTTGTGCATGGTTGCTGTGGGCAGACTGTGATGAATTGACATGTTTGACTGTTCATTTTTAAGTAAGTTGTGTTTTCCTTGTAGGTCTCGCAAGTCATGGAGTGGGAGGCTGTAAGGCTGTGCCTTGCTGGTGGCAGTGGGATGTGTTGCTTGGCCACCAGCTCCAGTTTATGAGCATCCTGGTAGCCCTAAGAGTTTCTTTTTGGTTCCTCTTGGAATCATCCTTGGCCCAAGGATGTAATTGCTGGTATTTTTTTGTCCACAATGCTCCAAGTGAAGTCTCACGAGAGCAGAGTAGAGGGGCAGGATCACCTCCTTCCACCTGCTGGTCATGCTCCTTTTGATGCAGTCCAGGATACGGTTGGCTTTCTGGGCTGCGAGCTGATGCTGCCGGCTCATGTTCAGTTTCTCAATATATATTGCAGAGTGTAAGTCTTTACTTGATAAAGGTTTGGAGAAACAGGATCAAACGGATATCAGGAAGCTCCCATAGGAGACAGAACATGGGACTAGAGAAGACTCTTTATTTGCTGGGTCAGGTTCTCTTTTAGTGCAGAAGACCCTGCTATATAATCCCAATACTAAAGGATCAAGCTTCATTTTACAGCTAACCCTGACTACTGAAACTCCTCACTTGTAATGTAAAGCTGTTCCAGAGCTCAGTTTTATGATGCAGAAGCATTTTTATCTGACTTACTGTTCAAGTATTTTCTAACACGTCCTCCAATGGATGGCATAAAGAAATCCCAGCTCTCACAGAACATTTGCTATCAAGCCCTGACTGAGCTGTGAGATGGGGAAGACAGGCACACTTGGACAAATGTCCTCCACCATCTGAAGTGCTCATGTGGGAAAAGCCTATATTTATGCAAGGTGCATGATTCCAGCTATTAAAAATACACTCCCTGCACAGACAGTGAGTATCCAGGCTGACCTCATCTGCAGAGCATGGCTCTATCGCATTGTCTGAATCCAGGCTCACGTGCCTGAGAGCAGCAGCACTCACAGCTGCATGGAAACAATGCAGGATTGACAGCTTACATCCTCAACAGCCGCTCTGACCTCTGGGCCTTCACCCCTTCCGAATGGAATCATAGAATCAGCTAGGCTGAAAAAGACCTTTAAGATCCAGTCCAACCTTTACCCCAGCACTGCCAAGACCACCATTAACCCATGTCACTGACGGCCTCATCTACACAGTGTGTGAACTCTTCCAGGGATGGTGATTCCATCATTGCCCCGGGCAGCCTGTTCCAATGCCTGACCACCCTCTCAGTGAAGAAATTGTTCCTAATCTCTAGTCTAAACCTCCCATGGTGCAGCTTGAGCCTGTTTCCTCTTGTGCTATCACTTGTAACTTGGGAGAACATTCCCATTGTTTATAATGGCAACAGACTTAGGGATCTAGTAAGTGCAAAAGAGGATCTTTATTAGACAAAGCCACAATGGAAGTGCTGTTTAAAGTACCTGTTCTGGGAGTCTTTACTCATACAGCATAATGATGTGATTTGCACTGATATTAGCATTGCCTTTGAGTGTGCTCTGTGCTCTAGGACACCCTATGTGCTGCTCAAACAGCTGCCAAAATCTGGTTAGCTATGACAGCTTCAGTCTAGTAATATAGAATAAAATGCATTATAACACAGATGTATGTACCCATAAATAGATGGGGGGTATATGGCTCTGAAAAGCTACTGTTTTTCCTTCCATGACAAACTTCCAAGAGGTTATCCCATATAGCTGAATTTCACAGATCCCTCAAAAATCTGATTGACCAGATGTGTTAAAAAGCCAATAGAACAGTCCTATGGTCCTGCCTCCAAATCTCTGCATCCTTTGCTGCAACACTGGGTCTCTGCTTTTGATGTGCACCCAAAGGTCCTTCCTGAGCTGCTGGGTCCTTCCTGTGCTCTGGCTCTATTGCATGTCTCCAGATCAGGCTCTTCCTGCAAGCCCCTGGAGTCAGTCCTGGGCTGATTTCAGATTTCCTAGTCACAAAAAAGAAGGTCATGGTAGCAAGAATGGTCTGAAAATGCAAATCTGAAAGGCTTAGAAAAGAGGAAGATGAATGATGGTGCTGGTTATCATAATGCTACATTTCAGCATTGAATGAAGGAGGAGGAGGCAGCTAACGAGGAGCTGGTTAGTGTTTTGCCAGGCATGCCTAGGTGTGCATCATGTCTTCAAATACATGGTGGGGTGTGTGGGAAGACACATTTCACTCTCAGGGGGTAACTGAAGTCTGAGGTCAACCCTTTTATGATGTTTAGACCTAATGGCAGTATTTCTCAGAGTGGGTAAAATGTTGTTATCTTTCCTATCCTTATTCCACCCATTCAAGACCCTCACATCTCCAAGACAGCAGCACTATGAGCACCTGATACACACCAACTGATGGCTTTCACAGCCTCTTTGGAATCCTGAGGGACATTCAAGGTCCAAGGTGAATTCTGTCCTTTTTCCAGGGGAGAGAAGTAGGGGAAAGAGTTGAGTAACACAGTTATGTGTGTCAGATGTGTGAGGACATTATCATGACCATGGCATGGTAATATCCTCTTGCAGGACCATTTCAGCCTTGTCTTGGAGGGATCTGAGAGGCACACTGGTATACACAACCAGTGATAGAAAGGTGATGTAGGAAGCATCCCACTGAGCTGCATTGGGTTCCCAAACTGTGGCCAAGCATCCTTTCAACCAGGATATTCTGGCATGCGTCAGGCAGTGCATTTTCCTCACTGACTTTCCTAACGTTGTCCCCAGCCCTCTGCAGAGACAGTGAAGGAAGTGGTCCAGTTCTCCAAGGACACGCTGGAGAAGATCAACAAGGCCCGCATAGAGGGCCTTTACCACGAGGTGAGTCCTGGTGCTTTTGTTCTCTTGCTTTACATGCACTGCCAGGGAAAGCAGGTCTTGTTCCTCTATGTCAATGATTTAAGGATGAAACAAACCCCCACTGCTGTAACCTGAACATCCCCATGTGCTTCCTGCCCTCTTGCCGGCTCAAATTGCAAAAGCTGACGCTGGTTTCTGTCCTATGTAAAGCACAACTGTGCCTGAGACAGCATCCCAGGCTGATTGATTTATACTGTAGTGATGATGCAAGGAGATTCAAGTGACTTCCAGCACCTCCAATTGACACAGGTGTTAAACCAAGTGCCTTCCAGGCAAAAACCAGCAGTTAAAGGGTGAGTGTAATGAGTCAGCTCTGTTAGGTGGCCTCATAAAAAGGAGGACAGTGGGTTTGGGAGAGAGACAGGACACTTGTGAGACTGGCCACATCGAGCTGTGGGCTATGTTTGCCTGTGCTGATGTCCTTTTCATCTCCTGGCTCCTGCATCTTGCTCATCTGTTGGGTGATGAGGACGGGTGTGTGGTGTGAGAGACCCACATCCCACCCAGAGCACAGGCCACAAGGGCAAAGGGTGTACTTTGTCCTTTCTCCCTCTTTTGCTTACCCAGGAAATACTTGTTCTCTTCAGAGTGTAACAGCTTCAGGTTGAGCAACAGCCTCTGGGTTTGAACTTACTTTGGGAAAAGGCTTTTTCCTCACCAGTTTTATGAATGTAACCCTGAGAGACAAAGCTTTGAGCATGAATCACTTTGATAGATTGATGCTTCAACAAATCAAAGCATATGCTATGTTTCCCAGCCTTCACAGAGGCTGACTTGGCCTCTAGGAGTGGTATGGACCATGCAACCCACAGGGCTTTGGTGTGACAGCTTTGAGCCTAATGTTGCTTTTCCTCTCCCTGCTTCCTCTGGGTGCAGGTTGTGAAGATGTGCCGCGAGTGCCTGAAGAAACAGGAGCCTGTGCTGGGGGACACGAACATCTACCACCTGAGGATCCTCAGCATTGCCTCCGAGGTGCTCTCCTACCTCCAGATGTTTGAGGAAGCAGCTGACTATGCCAAGAAGATGGTGGATGGCTACATGTATGTCTGTGCCCTGGTTTTGGCAGCTCTCTGTGGTTATACAATGCTAGGCAGAGTGTTATAGGAATGATTTTCTTAGTCTCCTCCCATTAGGGCAGCAGTTCTGGCATTCACATTAGGATCTGATTGTATCACTAGATCAAGGAAGACACCTTCTTAAATGCACAAGAGCTCCCAACCACCTTCATTTACTAAACTGCAATTGACAAAGGTTTTGGTACATCTGTTTTGTCTTGGAAGCATCTCAGGGCTGCCCTGGTAGCAAGACATGAGCCTGGGTGCAGGACAGAGGTTGCCACTTCAGGGGATGATCTGTTCACCTGCAACCTGCAGGAAGGAGAAGTTGCAGAGGAGCCGTGTCATGTGGATGTCACTCAAGATACCCCTTCACTCTTGAACAATATGTGGATTTTTGGCTTGGCTCATTAGTATACACATGTCCTATGGTACAAGCTCACTGATAATAAAGAAATTCAGGCTTAGTTCAAGTAGATCCAGAGCAAACCTCACAATAAAAGTGATGTGCTTTATTATTACTGAGGTTTTACTACAGGACTGATGAGTATTAAATAGGAAAAAATATAAATTAAAAAATAATGGAAACCATAGAGAAAAGAGAAAAGTCCATTTCACCATCTCATTCACCCTCTTGCTGAAAGCATCTCATACCCATTGCTCGTCATTTTGGTCGGTTCTACCCCGAAAGGCCTGTGATACTTTGTTCTGTTTCAGAGGGGTGACAGAGTCACCTCCCTGGCTTGCAGGCCTGACAAGCTACTTCATACCCCAGCCCTGGCACTGAGCTAATTGCATGACAGAGGAAATTGCTTCCCTCCCAGTTCCCTTCCTTGCTTTAAGACCTGCCAGTTCAATATGCCAAATAAGCCCTTGAAGGCAGGTTTGCAGGTAAGTCCAAGCAGCTTATGCCTCAGCTTCCAAAGTTGGATGTAAAGGGCAGGTTTCACTTTTCCCACCTCAGGTACTGGCCATAGGGGAGTGATCTGACAGTCCCCAGAGGCAAAGATGCATCTCCAGGGCATGAAATGAGTATTTCTGTAGGTTTGGAACCACCTATTTCTCTCTTCATTTTGAATGAGAAGCTGCTGGTTGTTGCATAATCAGTTTAGGGACTGCATTGAGTGACACTGAAGTGAAGTTGGTGCCATTTGGGCTGTAGGGTCAGATCTAGGTTTTGTTTCTGCTGAAATAATATGGAATGAAAGAGCTTGGCATTCTCCAACCCAGGTTCCAGCTTCCCTGTTTGCAGGTTGTTCACCCTCTTCCACAGCACCTCATGTCCTCATATAACTTGTGTCCTCATGTAACTCGTGCCTGCCCCTTTCTAAGCAGGGCAGCACATTTCAGTGGCACCCAATGCAACAGGCTCTTCACCTGAGCAAACAGCGAGCTCTTTTCAGCAAACACATGTCCCTGACAAACATTTGGGAACCCAGATCCTTTGTGAACTCAAATTACTCAATGTTTTTCCAGGAAAATATACCATCCCAACAACGCGCAGCTGGGAATGGCCGTGATGCGGGCAGGAGTCACCCACTGGCATGCTGGCCTCATTGAGGCCGGGCATGGCTTGATCTGTAAAGCCTATGCCATTCTCCTGATAACCCATGGACCTTCCCACCCAATTACCAAAGACCTGGAGGTAGGTGTCATCTCTGTGTTGTCTCTGCTGTCTATCTGGGCAAAATTACATTCAAGCTATAGGAACAACCCATCCATAAGAGCTGAGAGATGTATCAATAATGGCCACTTCTTACTAACGCTGTGGTTTTCTCTCGATTGTGTCACAGTTTGATGAGAAATATGTGTCTGTTTTCACCCCTGAAAAATAGCTTTAATCCCACACCAGCACATACATTAAAAATGACCACTGAGCCTCTGAATCTCCTTTGAAACTGCTGTGCCCAAGGACAGAGCCTCCCATTCTTCTAACAGCCTGATTTCACTGCTCTCAGATGGATGGCATTGCAATCTGACTATATTGAAGTACATATGGTAGAGGTTTCTGGTTTAACAACTGATTTTCTTTATCATTCTCCTCTATTTACCACTCCACAGTCCTTCTAAGCTGCAATGTATTTTTCCCTCAAATGACTGGTAGGTGTATTTCCTAGCTTAGGTCAAGAGCTGCAGATCCCAAGGAATTGTATCTGCTCAGATATGAGGAACTGTTTGTAATTGCAGCTGGGGATCTATCATTTCCTCAGCCTTTAGCTCACCCAATGTGACCTGTTTGCTCTACAGCATTCTCTTTTATTAGCCAAAAAATTACACAATACCAAGTGAAATCCTTTATTGGTGCCTTAGTCACCATTATAGTAGAGTTATAACCTTTATTAGAGCAATTTTATATCAGCAGAAAAATGAGTATCTAGTACCTAAAGCCAACCTGTCTGTTGACTGTTTCCCTATGCGTACCCGAGGGTGAGACCCCAGCACCTCCATTTGTGTATTTCCCTTCCCACTGGAAGATAGTGGATATATGGCACTTATCTCTATGCTCCTAAACTGAGGGTTGATATAAAAAGATTTCCTAAAATCCCTTCTGAGCCTCTGCCCTAATGCAGCACTAGGAATGACTCTGCTTATGGTGAACCCAGAGGGTGCAAATGTGTTTGAAGAGGAGCTGAGCATTCTCCTCCTCCTCCACCACATGAGGTGCCCCCCACTCCAGTACTGAGTCACACCAAAGGTCAGCCCCATGATATGGATGGGAAGCACATTCACTCTTTGTCTCAGCACAGCATCACCTCTAGGTCCTGCATCATGTCTGGGACCTTCCCAGCAGCCTGTGGAATAGCTGGGTGCAGGTACCTTCACAGTACACAGGCAACCAGGCTGGAGAATGGAACTGGGTATCTGTGTCCATTTAGCTTTGGTCCCATTGGTGGGACACTTAGAGTAAAGGGCATCAGTCATTACATGGCCTACGACATAGAATCATAGAATGGTTAGGGTTGGAAAGGACCTTAAGATCATCCAGTTCCAACCCCCCTGGATGGTACCCAGTTTTAGACAGTGTCTTATTCAGTTGCTTCGAGATCCCCTGCTCACAGATTGTTACCTCCTGTGTCCCTCAGGTCATGCGTGTCCAGACGGAGATGGAGCTGCGCATGTTCCAGCAGAATGAGTTCATGTACTACAAGATGAGGGAAGCTGCCCTCAAAAACCAGAAGATTCAAGTCATGCCTGAACCCAGCAATGAGACCTCACCAGGCCTCTTCCACAAGAAGGAATAAACCCTGAGCTTGACACAGATTCACGCCTGTGGCACAACATCACCTGTGGCACCTCCAATCATTGGGAATGTGTTACGTGATATATCCATAAGGATCGTTTCCAGTGGCACCAGTCTGACAGCATGGGCTGCTGGGAGAGGGTCCCGAACCATCTTCTGTGGGCTCAAAGCGGAAGAGATCTTGGCAGAAACAACATCTTTTTTCTACCATTGGCATTAAAAATCAAAGCAAAAACCCCTGTTATAAGATTATTTACATTCTCATTGGAGGCCTCTTTCTCTCTGCACAAGTCCTGATCCTGAAATCCTTGGTTAAATTTTAATGGATTCTTTCCTAAGTGTTTTTCTGTCTTTTTTCTATCACTTCCTTGTGGTAACATCATTTCTTTCCATGATGTCCATGGGTTGTTGCCCGAGGGATGGTGTAAGTGGGAAGGTGATTCTAAAATGTGTCTTGTATGCCTGTGGGCAGTGAGTGCAATCTGAATAAGACCCACAGATGGTGTTTTGTGTAAAGTGGTGTTTTTCTTATGAAAAACTGCTGACAAATCCATCTATGGCTGATACTGGTGCCACATCAAACTGTGGGCACTTTGTAAATGAGACTTAGTATAATTCCTACATCAGGATAAATTAATAAGAGTATATGAGTCTCCTTAGTTAAAAACCAGGAAACGACTGCAGTGATGGCAGGGGATGGACTGGGGATGACTCCGTGCCAGAAGCCAGTTGCGCTGGTGTGGTGTTCATTGCTCTAACTGAAGAAGCAGTGAGCTGGGGACTCCAATGCCTTCCAGTGCTGCCTAAACAGGTGTTTAATCTGTTCTGCGTTAGGCAAAATATGTATAGTCCATGGATCAGCTGCCAGTGGGCAGCCAATGGAGCTAAGGAATAGTCTAAGGGCAGTGCTTAGATTTCTAGACAAAAAGGTCTTTGCTGCCTGCCCGTCTATCTCAAAATCCAACTGGTTGGCTCCACACCTTCAGTGGCAGCTGAGAGATGGAAAGGGATGGGTTTGTTCAAGAATCCCCTACCTGTTCCTCAGCAGAACAGCAAGAAAACAGACCCAGGGCTTTTCCTTTGTGAAATGCCTCGATTTTACTGATGTTTCTCCAGATCTAAGATAAATTCACTGGAGACAACATCTGCTTTTCAGATGTGGTTGAGCTAAGCCCTTCCATTTGTCCATGAGGTGCCCATCTGATGTCCAGTGTGACAATCCGTATTGGTTCAGTTCCCAGTATGAGAATCATAGAATCCCAGACTGGTTTGAGTTGGAAGGGACCTTAAAGCCCATCCAGCTCCAAACCCCTGCCACGGGCAGGGACACCTTCCACTAGAGCAGGTTGCTCCAAGCCCCTGTGTCCAACCTGG
>JANHGB010047340.1:0-21420 GCA_026283785.1 Coracopsis vasa
CCAAGAATGTTTTCATTAATCAAGAACGAAAGTCGGAGGTTCGAAGACGATCAGATACCGTCGTAGTTCCGACCATACTATCACTTTTGTTGTGTAGAGGATGGGCCAATTCCTCAATTGTGGCTAAGATTGCTGATATCCTTCATTGCTTCTTCTCTTTGGCCTCCGACAGCTAATGCTTTAAGCCTGCTTGGTCTTGTCATTAGGAATAATGGGCATTAGGATTACCTCTTTAATCACAACTAAGATTAACGGATGGTATGAACCCAACATCTTAAAATTATCTAGTTATTAACGAGTATTTCCTTTTAACACATCAATAACATTTGCTTTTCCTAACTGCTCAGGCAGAAACGCAAACTCTAGCATTAATAACAGGAGGATTTATCACTTTTGTCTATTACTATCCCTTTCTACATAAAGACATCCTAAATATAATTATAAAGAAAATTTATACGTAGTTCTAGATACTGTGAACCCTTTATCTGCTATTACTAGGAAAATACTTTCTGTATGTGTGGATACAAATAGATGGGGAGTGTATGTAGGTGAGTATATACTGCTTTAGGTATCCATTTTTATTATTTTCAACTGTGGAATTAATAAAGCCACATGCTCCTTTCAGATGATTGGTTTTTCTGTTATTACAGGAAGGGAAAGCCCACAATATTTTAATTAATAACCATAATAATAATATTCTGTATGAACCAGTAGCAGAAAGAATACCTACATTTTCTTTCATTCTACAGAAATCAGGTTATTAAAACTACTGCTTATTAGGTCCAAATCTTACCCTTTGTGCCTTCTTTTTATTTTTCTCCAGATTTGGATGCCTAGTGAGGATTTATTAAGCCATCAGAGTATACACGTAGCTATTTTAATGTGTATTTTGTTTTGCTTTTCATTTGGCCCTGGTAAAGGAGTTATGAGAACAGTGTATTGTGACTTATATGCAAAATTATCGACTGAAATGGCCAGTTAAAGCAAGGCCATTTTTTTTCAAAGGGGCACAGAAAGTATCCCTGTCTGAGAATTGTTCTGCAAACTGATAGTTTTATTTAGGAAAATAGAAAAACAGATAAGTAATGGAAACAAATATCAAAACAGCAGCTATCTTGGTTTAATCATTGTTTATTAAGTGCTTTCATTGCACTGAGCTCAGCAAAACACAGAAAAGGACAGAGACTCTGCTCTCAGGGGCTTACCCTTTCAACAGATTTCTTTGTATCTGTGTTACAGTTATAAATACCAGTGTTACCAAATACAGGATGGTTGTATCATTATGACTAAAAAATTAATATTGTAGAAGGGTATCTATTCATTCAAGTAATAACAGTGACATCATTTTGTCTGTCTTCCATAATCACAATTCTCTGCTAATAAAAGCAAAGATTTCTCCTTAAAACGCAATGGAAAAAAAAACATCTGATATTACTGATAATTGCTGGGGGGGGAAAATCATTTCTGGGATAAAGGAAATTAATCTTTTCCTAACATAGTTTAATTCCTCTATTTGAGTGACTGATAGAATGCAATAATTGCTTGTGCCAATCACTAGTGTAATAATTTTTAAATGTGCTTACCAATTAACCTTAAAATATTTAAACACAAGATATGAAACATTACAGGAAAATACTTAAAACATGGTGTTCAGTTTTATATGCACTTTGTTTCCTGTCAATTGTGGTGATGAACTTTATAAAGAAAAAATAATACTGGAGGCTGATAATAAACCTTCAGTGTTGTAAGAACCAGGGAGCACAAAGTATTACATGGACCACGACCAAAATGTTGTGTAAGCAGTGCAAAAGGGAAGGCTTAAATCTACTGTATCATGAATTTCAAGATATAATTATACAGTTAAAATTTGCTTTAGATTTTATGTCTCAATAAGAATCTCCTGACAGGGTTTCTACAATCGCATTTTTCCCATTCCTGAGGAATTAATTTTCCTGTCTTCAGTGAAGTTTAGTGTATCATCTTGAGCACACAACAAGGGAAACTGTTTACCTGAATAATCACAGGATATAGTGCCACTGAAAGTGCCACCAAAAGTGCAAATAAGCTCAAAAATTATAGACGCTTCCCCACTCCCATGCTTTCAGATATCTTTGCATTAGTTCAGTGTCAAGTGCTGCATGTAACCGTGGCAGGTATGTAGACACAAAGGTGACTTCCAAAATATTATTATTTTTGTAAGACTGAGTGACTGTTAGCAAAGTGCTTCCCTAAATTGGACTTGATTTTGCCTAGGAATTGTGGAGGTCAGAGCAATAGGTAACATCTCTTCTTGCACTAACCAAGTCTACAAGTGAACAGGCTAGACTACATATGTGAAATTAAAGTCCGGTGAATTTAGGGGGGAATGGTTGGGTTGGTTTGCTTGTTTGTTTGTCTGCTTTCGTCCACTGGACATAAGGCAAAGCATCAAATATATGATAAAACATTAACACGACAAAAGTAAATGGCTGTTTACATTTCTTCCCTCACCCCTTCCCAAATAATAACAGTGATCACATTGCACTATGGACTAATCACTGGCTAAATAGCTTCTGCAGGGAAGACAGATGTATTGCTGCATCACAGAAGACTGTTTGCAGCTTTTCACTTTAAGGAAGTCCAAACTGGGGATCTGGTCCAGCAAGCAGTTACACATGGGAGTGACTTAATCCACTGGGGCAATCACTTGAAATTTACACATAAGTATAAAAAAGTTATTACATGATCATGAAAAAAAAACCAACCAACAAACCAATCACCTCCTTTTGAGGTTATTTCAGATGTGACTAATGCAGGAACAAACAATATGGCAACTTTCCTTCACATCCCAAGTTTGTGATAAAGATGCTAAAAATATGGAGATAACTAGCTTGGGAAAAAAAAACAACAAACTCCAGGCAGGAGTTTGCAGTTATTGTTTACATTTACACAGCCCTAGGGATTTCCATATTGTTTAACAGGCCTCTGAGATAGCTAAGCTTATCATCTAAAAATGTTCCCCTAGCACACAGATATCACATGAAAGGTAAGGGTGGAGATCCTGAGTGTAGGGTCGGTTAGGAGGGCTTGCTTTGGTATTACATTTTGCATTATACAACTACAAATGCTTCTTTTCTTTTTCTTTCTGTATGCCAGAAATGTTAAAAGGAAGTCAGGAAAGTCCTGTGTGGGAGAAAAGGTGCAGCAACCTTAGTGAATAAATGGGGAAGTAAGTCATTGAGATGATCCTTTTTTATTCTGTGTGCTCTCTGTCGTATGTCTGGGAGACTGTTAGACATTGAAAGTCCCATAACCTTCACAGATGTAGACTAAAAAGTATCTAGGTTTAAGCGGCAGCATGACAAGGATGAGCGACTCCTCTACAGCTTGCTTGAGCACAGATCATTGTAGGATCACGCAACATACTAGCTCATTAGCTCATTTCCAGTAAGAAGGTATGGAAAGTAGAGCCTGTGTCAATGACATGACTAGAAGTCTTCTGAGAACTGAGAGATGCAGAGCAAGAGGTTTCAGGCCAAAAAAACCTCTCTAATGTGCCTCTTGGTGTAATTCTCCAGTTAGCATCCCAAGCTCTCCATGCTGATCTTCCCTCCCTTCGCGTACCATACAGTGCCAATGAGCCTGCTTCAACAGGCTCAGAATTACTCTTCACCTTCCCTCATCTCCCTCTAGGAAGTTTGCCTGCCCAAAATATTTTGAAGCGTCATCTTCTCTTCCTTTTCCTTCTTCCAAGTATTGCTCTCCAGCATTACACTGCAAGGGACAGATTTCTGCTT
This sequence comes from Coracopsis vasa, assembly GCA_026283785.1. NCBI lineage: Eukaryota > Metazoa > Chordata > Aves > Psittaciformes > Psittacidae > Coracopsis > Coracopsis vasa. The sequence goes on from JANHGB010047340.1 coordinate 3,777, forward strand.
TTCTTCATCACAAGGAAATGCTTTCCCGGGCAACTACAAAGTCAAGATGTAAAGACTTTCAGATTAGTGTCAAGTAGACCTTGGGAAGGAAAAAGTGGCTGCTTTGTTTTTCTAAGTCTGCATTTTTGAAACTCCATTTTGCATTAATTCCTGTAGCTCATGAAGCCTTAATGTTGCAAGGGTGTTTTCCCACCACAGGCCCAGGGACCGCTCTGTCTTATCTTGAGTATTAGCCAGAGCTCTGCTGTAACTCTGTAGCTTTGTGTGCAGAACAGGCCCTTGATACTTCAGGAGTCTGCTAGCACAATCTCTCTTTGTTTACACAACCTGCTGAGGGAAATGAAAATCTTACTCCTGAATGAATGCTGAATTTCAAAAGAAAAAAAAAAACAACAAAAGGTGATTTTTGCAGCATATGCTTATGGGTTTAATTACTATGTTCTCACCAATGTTAAAGCACTGTGTGTTTAACATTAGATGTTTTCGTATTTAACAAATAACAGTTTTTTCTTTCAATATGCCACATCTTTCGTGCCAGGAGAAGGGTGGCAGAACACCCACCTGTCTGAAACGGCGATCTTACCTATGTGGTTTTAAAGACAGAGAATTTCTGTGTGAGCTTGATTCAAAAATGATGCTTTGTATCAACATGCTCTGCACACTTCCTTATTTTTACTTCACTGACTTCTGTGTAAAATCAGTATGAAAAGTTATCCCAAGTCTTAAGTGAGTTAAGAACTTCAGTGTGGGGCCTCTGCAAGGGTATAAATAAGTCCACAAGCTGCACAGTTATGAAAAGTCAGCCACAAAGCATCTCTGTGTTTGCAGAAGACATCAGTGTATCTACCAGCTACCAAGAGTAGCAGGACATGTAGTCATCTTCAAGCAGTCTTTTGTTGATTGCATGGAATGACTGAAATAGTCCATCATATTTGAATATTCTTGGGTTTCCCTGGCTAATATGTACTTTCTCATATTCTGGATGTTGCTTCTCACTTTGGTCCTTTAACACCCTAATCCCTGAGCTGGTGTCACTCGTGGTGGTCAGTCGGTAATGTTACAAGATCAGCTGAGACATGGATCTCTAATAAGATTAAGACTCATCAGTATGGTTTTAGTCTTTTCCTTTTCTGAGACAGAGGAACAGAATTATTCAAGACTTGAAGCATCGACTCCAAGCACATGCTAAACATTACCTTTCCCCCCTCTCCTCTGAGGAGTCTATTAGACCATTTTGCAAATTTGTATAAGCACTTTAATGAGAATAGAAAGGGAAAATAGCAAAAAGCAATTCATTATTTGTTTGAAAATAACTTTTCTTTGACATCATACAGATTTGCATGGTTTTCATGAAGAGAAGTCAAGTACTTGTCAGCATGTGCTTTGGTACTTCATTAGTTAGTTTTTCAGTAATCAAGAGAAGAGGTGAGAAATCATGCATGTGCCCTTCACTCTATTCTCTTCTATCTTGGTGTAACAGTTTTACACCTCACATGAGAAAATTACGGAGCTTTGTAACTTGGGATATGCTACAGTTTTTCAAAACTGCATGTTTGAAGTGGTGTTCCAGAGTTCGAGGATTCCAGGTGAGAGAAAACGAGAGACAAATAGAGAACTCTCAACTAGTTTATTAGTATAGGAAAATATAGAGAATCTAACAGATACAGTAAAGGAGTGTATATCTTACCAACCTCAAGGACTCTGTGAAGACGATCAGGAAACCATCTCTGAGAATCACCATCACAGTGTGAGGTGGCAGGCTCAACCCCAGCAGGCATCCCCGCAGAAGCAACGTTGAGCTGAGTGGTATGAGGTTCTTCCTCCCTGCATCACATGAGGCTCGGGCTTTTATATTGACAAAAATGCACACTCATTCTAGTGCAGGGGGTCACCCTACGTAGGAAGAAGTGGCCAGCAATATCTAGAAAGGTCTCCAAGAGTCGAGACTTTTCCAGGGAGTTCTAAAAGCGGAATTTTCCGGGTAGGAACCAAAGATGGACTTTCCAGGTAGCAGCCAAAGCAGGACTCTCTGGGGAGCCACCAAAGCAGACAAACAGTACTTTTCTATCTTTGTGTGTTTCACCACGGACTGTTGTCTATTGCTCCTGACACAAGTCATCAGAAACATCAAGCTCATTATTGTTTTACAAGTGTTTGTGTTAGCGTCTTATAGGAGCACTTCTATGAAGTTTCACATGGAGATGTGTTGTACTTTTCCCTTCATGCAGTAACTTCAGGTCCTGTGCTGGTGGATGTTGACTGAAAGCCATAGATATCTAGGAAAGGCATTTCACCCACTTTGCATAGCAAAATCAAACCCCTCTCCCACCTGCCCTGACACCCAAATCCCAGCTGCTGTAGCTTTGAGTGGCAGCTGGATTTTGAATCCCATGAGGAGACTCTATGCCTCTTGATGGATTCATTGTGACACTGCCCAGACAGCCTGCAAACTGGCAGACAGCTCTGTGTGCCAAATGTCGACATTATCTAATTGGCATTTCAGCCCACTTCTCGTTTTTAATGGACATGAGAAAGACCTAGCCAGCAGACTGCTGAAGCAGCGGCACCATATTCATGTTGCACTGGCTGCAGCGTCCCTTGGACAGCTGCAGGATGGCACAGCACCCAGGGTGTAGAGGCAGGTACTTGAAAGCTGCTGGACCACTTGATGGAAAATACAAGAACTGAGAAGGAGACAGGAGACAGCAGAAGAATGCCAAATTCAGGGGTAGATGCTGGTAATTATAATAATGTCATGTTATCATGGTGGCTAAATGGCTTAGACCTCCTGTCGTATTTTACAGCGAAAGCAACTGTCCTAACTGGAAGAACATGCTTGCAACAATCAAGAAGATAGTTAATATACATATACTGATCTGTAAAAAGTCTCCTGATGCATCATATTCAGAAATATAAAACCTTTGAATGAGTAACTTGGAGCAGAGTACACAAAGTAGACCATCTGCTGAAGCAGCTGAGAGATGGCAACTCATATATTAAGGCGGCTGTCTATTCATTCATAATTGTTGCCTACATCTCAAGAAACAGATCTGTTTCTCTTTTTCATATCTATCTGCCTGGCCTGTCAGAGCAGTAGTAGATTACTTTTTCTCACTGTACTAAACTGTGGTTTTCCAAATAAATTATTACACCTCTCCTGGCTTGCAGCAATAGTGTGGCAGAATGGATAAACAATTCACGTGGTTCAGCCATCACTCTAAATCTTCATCAGACACTGTTTCAGTGGCTGCACCCCTTTATCTTGAGCATGTCATTCCTAATTTCCTGTCAGAGGGTCTTTCCACGTTATTTCATATTGCTTTAAATGGCAGGATATACATCCATGGAAAAAAACCACGATAAAGAATGCTGCCTGGATGAGAAAAGGTGAGGTACAAGAGAGACGGGTGTGAGTCAAGATGCTTGAAGCTTTCTTGAAATTGGTATCCCGTAAGACTTTTAAATCTCACCACTCTCTAGAAAAATACGTGGCCAAAGAAAAGTAAGAACTACCAGATAAGTATGTAATTTAACAGTTGTAATTAAGTTACTTCAGCAGTAACCCAGCAACTAAATACAAGGAGATATGATTACATGTATAATCAAGGCTTTTACGTTAAAAAAAAAGAAAAAAAACATAGAAAACTTCCAAAGTTTCAAAGTTTAAAATACAATTTTCAAGTCCATATTTTCTTTCATCTTACATTTCTGTAATGTTAGGTTCACTATCACTTGGTGGAGCTCCAATATTCTACATTGCACTCCTTTTTGGTAAGCACACTTTCCCAAATATGGACTGCGTTAATGATGGAGGACTTTTTTAAAGCTTAACCTCAAGAAGGCTTTTAACAGGCTACTATAAAATGATTTTCCAGTTTTAGTGAGAATTATGACATTATTCATCATTCTAACAACACATTATGTACAAAAGAAAGCTTTCCCACAGTCTCAATAACATTTTCCATAATACCCTCTTCTAACTGCATGCAGGTGCGTATTTTCAGCCACTCTCCACAGTTACTTAACAATCATTACAAATCCCACTTATCTAAACTAGTGATTAAAAACCTTTAAGGGGGAGCTGTTTAATTAAAAGTAAAGTAGATATTTATTGTGTGTTTAGTGTGCCAAATTTGCTATGACCTAAGAACCATTCCCTAATTAAATTTTGTAATTCTTTCATATATTGCCACTACAATATGATAACACAGAAGAAACATAACAGCTAATTCAAAACTCATATGTGCATTTCTAAAGTATTAGGTTGGCTACATTTTAAAATCTGAGGCTGTATTTTGCCCTTGTCAAAGTCTGTAGGAATTTATTTGTATTTTTCCTATCAACTTTAATCAAACTAGAATGACACCTGTGGAACTCATGGTCATGATTCGTTTACATACATTGATCTAAATCTGTTATAATTTCTTTGGTTTCAGAGGAATCAATCCAGATCAATAAAGTCATTCTGTATGCCATATTTTCTACAGCTTAGAAACAAACTTTTTTGGCACCTTTTTCATCATTACACATATGCGCATACACACGTGTACAGAGAACCTGATGCTCATCATCCTCACAGTAACATAAACCAGAAATAATTCCTACTGCTATGTATATATTTACTCAAGAAAAGCTGTAAAATCTAATTTCTTAAGAGTATGTGCTCGCTCACTCACTGGATAAACACATATTTTTGCTTGTGCATAATATATGTAATTGAATAATATATTCACATTAAAACATGGCAAGCCTTAAGGTCAAAATGTTCCCTTTGTGTTCATCAGAAACTGGGGATGTTTGTGGTCTCCCAGTAATGCCATGATGAATCGGTCGCTTAAAACATTACTATAAAGCACAAGCATGAGTGCAGCGCTTTGTGAGGCACAGGACAACTGACAGTGACGTGAGAACACACCTCTTGTTCAGTTTTTATCGTTATTACTTTAAGGCTGACATCTGACCTCTTTAGCTGCTTGTGTGTAGTGAAGTGTTCCTGGCTCACACCTGGTGTCGGTAATAAAGCACAGCATGCATAAATAATGAAGATATGTTTGTGAAACTTCACTAAGTGGCAACTGCCTGTGACAGAGATCCTGCTACTAGCACTTACTGCTGTAAAGGTTTGTTAATGGAGGCTGCTCAGCAGATGACAAAATGACCCAGTTAAAGTTTATTCCAAATGACAACAGGGTCGTAAAAGGCAACAAAAGAGGAGGAAATGGCTCTGGTAAGTTGAAAATATATTGCAATGTATATTATTACATTTGCACTTTTTGTTATCACAGGAGGGCTTCATATTCACTTAAAACAGTATCTATTGAAAGCCAAGTTAATGAAAAGAGGGACTGCCGGCTAGACCGAAAAATGATGGCTAGTGACACTCTGCTGGACATGTTTCCAGGAAAAGATCTAGTAAGAAAGTCTTTTGAGATTGCGATAGGAGAGACATTTCTCCTGTCAGATACTGGATCAGAGACTTTCCAGATGAGCAAAAGATTTCAAATTCAAGTAGTCAGTCCATTTGTAGGAAAAAGCTCTCACATACTCAGTAAAGTACTTTTAGTGCAGGGATTGTCGCATTCTGATTCATTCTGAAATTTCTAGATGAGGACTGAAACTGTGGGTCCCTTGAGGACCAGACATATGGCCCAATTTACAGAAAAGTTATTTGCTCCTAAGTGCCCCTTCCATTGGAAAAGAGGAAATGTGTGTAAATGAAAGGAGACTGAGGTGCTCCAATGAGAAATCAGCAGGCAATAAAGTGTCAGTGATTTTGAGCCACCTGCAGTTAATTTTCCATTGGTTCCAGTCATCACTCTGCATAGGGAAAGAGGAAAGAGTATTTCATTGGATTTCTTTTGCATTCAGACTCCACCAATGCCTTGTGATGTACCTAATGCATCAGTGGAGATGAGAGAAGCACTGCGATTCTTTTTTCAGGCAAACAGGAACAGCAATGAGAATATGAGATCAGACCACAGGTACCACTTGTGTGAATTCATCCAGGTAAAATGAAAATATATCAGCTTGTGTCTGACAGACTGTGAGGCCAGCCTGGAAGTCCTAGAAACACTCCTTACGGACTGCAAAATTAGAAAACTTAAGGGCTTTTTTTTTTTAACTTAGGGCATTAATTTAGGGTCAAATTTAATCTTAAAATACCGAGGAATCGAAGGCCACAGAGAAGCATCAGTCTCAGTCAACTGAATGAAATGCAAAGTCCTACTACTCAGCTTCACTATGACATTTTCCTCATGCCATAGCTGAGGAGACTGATGGTTTGCCTATAGTTCTGTTAGCATGTTTTAATAACTTACTGCTGCCCCAGCCCAAGCAGACTGCTCCTGTGCCCCACTAAGGTTGGACTCGTGAGGAATCTCATTTTTTAGGAAAGTTCATTTTCAGGAACTTGGTTGGGGTTTTGGTTGGGTTTTTTTTTTCACTTTACATTGCTACATACCTGCAGCAAGTATTCAATCAAGGGCTATTTTGCAGGCAAGGCGCAACAACCTGTTGCTTACATGTGGACCTTACCAGCATAAAAACACATTGCTAAAGATGTAGCAACAGGTGAGAGGCTGCCTAAACTGAGAACCTCCAGATTTATAGGAACTGCCTCTTGCTGCCACACTAAAACATATTTTATCTATTAATTTCTAAGATGCAGCTTTAGCCCTGTAATTTCAGTCTTCTCCAGAGAGAAAGGATGTTTACGGAAGAGGGCTGGGCAAACACTACACTTTCTTGACACAGCAACACATCTTCCAACAGTCTGTGTCTCAAAACATCCTGGGTCACAGGTTTCATGTTTAATAGCCCTTAGTAAATTTTTCTTCTGTACTAACTGTGCCTGAGTTTTGAACCTATATAAATTTTTGGCACCCATTTTATGCCAGCACTAAAAACAAAGCAAAATGAACACCAAACCTCCACAGACAGATAGTTTAATGCAGAAAAACAATTTTCTCACAATGATTGGATGCTTTCCTTGCAAAGTGTGATGCTAATTGGAATGCAGTAATCTCCAGTTTGAAGATTTTGTTTTTGTAGAAATAATGATAAAAAAGAAGTAGAGCCATACTTGCCTTAATAAAAAGTAATCCTACCCTTTCAATATGAAAATGGGTTTTGACCCTTGTTAGCTAAATGAGTTTGAGTGAGAAATTGAGAAGTAATATTTGGGCCAATTAGTCTCCATTACGCTGCTTATCTGAGCAGAGGAGGTTGTTTGCCTTCTACCCCAGCTCCTTTCTGGTGCTCCTTGGCATTGTGAAGGAAGATCCTTCTCACATTCTGAGAATGAGTGTGTGGCCTTTTAAAATCAACAAGATTAAGAAGTTTGCCTTAAGGCAGTGATTCTTGCCTTAGCAAAATACACTGCAGAGCTGCGTATCAACACTTCTGGTCACTTACTGAAAATAAGATGAAAATCCTGAACAATAACTTCTTCAAAATGGGAGATAAATGTCTTTTCATTTACATTTGTGTCATATTTCTAGCAGATACATTTTTCATTATGCTTGTCAGAAGAAGAAAGCTACTGCAGAAATCAATTGTAATCCCGCCATCCTCAATGTGATCTCATGCGATCACATCTTGGGAAGGAAATGTCCAAGAGAGCAGAATATAGGCAGTTCAGCAGTGCTGCTGCTGACTTCCAGCCTCTGCTGCCAGAGCTGTCCCACGGACCTCAACGTAACTCCTAACACACCAAAACCAGAGCATGTGATCAAGTCCTCTCCCAAAAATAGGTCCTCATTAAGCAGTCTTCTTTCCTCATCCCCACTGTGTCAGTGTCGAAGCAGTGTGATTAGGCAGGGAGGACACTGATGTAGTACAATAGTACCAACCTTTCGGAAGAAAAGCAAAATAACAGCCCTAGTTGCTCATCCTCTTTTCAGGAGCGCAGTGGTATTTATCCGGTGGGTGAGAGCTCTTAGCCTCAGCCTTCTGACAAAATTTTTATTGTAGCTAATTATATTCTCCTTATCTACAAACCTCCCATGCTTCAGCCAGCTTGAGTGGAGCTTTTCCAACCGCATGTGTTTTTTCAATGGAAAACTGCTGTTTGATTGGAAACAAAGCTCTTCTACAAAAGTGTCAACTTCAACAAAATCTGAAAAACAGTTACAACTCCTTCAGTAGTGTTAAAATACCCTGCATTGACCTTTTCAGAACAGTGACTCTATTTTTCATTTTTGAAATTACTCCTTCAGATTGTGTTATATTTTAAATTAAGATTAAAGACTGCGGCTTAAAATGAAATTGTTTTGAAAATGTCACTTATAGTGATTTGATTTTATTCTGCTTCAGAAGAAAAATGTATCTTGAAATCCTGAAATTTCCTGTGAAAGACAAATTTTGCATCTTTTACAACGTTGCTCATTTGCTTCTGGTCCCATGCTATGGTGCATCATTACTGTCCTCATTAATGAAATTGATGCATATTCTCCATATATGACTTGTATTTCAGTCATGTTGATCACAGCTGGGTCTTATAAAGAACCAAATTCTCTCTCCCATTGCCATGATGCCTTGTGCTGCCCTTCTGTACTAACATGTGTCAGAGGTCTGTTCACTTGCTTTTACAGCTGAACTCCTGTTAACTTTTTAAGAACTTTATGTATCACAGCCTGAGCAATGTGTCACTGAGAACCAGCCACCTCTTTCTGCTCTATGTATACACAAGGAAAAGAGAAAGAACTCAATATACAATCGTCCTAATGAAAAACTTTTGAAGTTTTCACAACTAGGTGTCCTCCACAGAGAACATCCTGCTCCTCCACTCAGATCCCACTTCCCATATAACTTTGGCTGCTGGAGTGAGTACCACGTGTTAAACCGAGAAGGAAAAAGGGAGGCTCCAAAACATGATTTACAAGTTATTGAGAATATATAGAATTGCATGTGAAAGCAAATTCAGAGGCACAAAGTTACTTGAACCACTGCTGTAGATGGTGCCAAACTTCCTCATCTGAATTTCATTTCTGGATGATACTTTAGGGCAGAGCAAAATGAAACAGGTTAGTGTCAAGAGAGTGGTCTTTTGGTGACAATTCAGGCTGAACTTCAGGAGGCACAACTTCTCTTGTCATGTCCCTCAGTATAAGGAAGGGCTCTGTGTCCTAGGCACCTCTGAAGGCATATCTCATGGGTTGTGCTCACCAATTTTCACTGGAAAAAAAAGTGTTCTCAGTGCCTGGCCTCAATCTCATCTGAAATGCAACAAGGAGAATAATGCTAAAGTATTTCTTAAGGTTGTCATGAAGTTCAGCCCAGTAAGTGATCAAATAATGCTTGCAAATACATTTCATTCATATATTCTCACCAGCTGAGGATTTGTCCTTCAATGCTGATTTAGAAGCATATATTCTATTTTAAACAAATCAGGTCAGTCTACTTCTAATTGATTCTTGCTCGAATACCAAGTGATGAGATTTAGGAGCATCACAGTGTCACTAGGATTGTTATGATTCATCAAAGAAAGTATCTGTAAAGCTGTAGTACATAAACATAGGCGCTGGCACTAGAGAACATCTGCAGAAGCCAGCTAGAACACTCAAGTCCTAAGTCAGACTTCATTATTGCCTTGTCTGTTTAAGTTCATACCAATTAGTGCATTTTGGAACTCTTACATACCTGACTGGTGCATAAACTGCATCAGGCAGAAATGTCGCATCTGTATTTGTCATCAAACATAGGCAAGCACCTTTCTAGATGCTTGGAATGGATGAAAGCTACGGCATTTGAATAAAAAGCAGGTAGTATCACAGCTACTCATAACAGGGGTACAAGAACTTTACCAGCACTGGTAAAGAATGCTCTGACAGCACCAAGCCTTATCAGAAAACACCCATTTATCAAAACAAAATATTTTTTGTGAAAACATGCCCAGTTTAATACATCCTAATTAAACCAGAGGTGTGGTTCTGATGGAGAGTTGCCCACCAGGAAAGATCCCCTTAGAAATCCAGGCATCCTAGGCTCCCAAGGTCAGGAACAGGATTTCTAGTCACACCAGGCTCTTGGTTCCCTTACTGCTTGACAGGTCTAAAGTCCTTTCGTGTCTTTGCTTTACTAGTCTTCTGCTAGAAATGGATGTCTCTGTAACTGATACCTCGCAGGAGAGCTCTGCAACTTGCTTTTTTTCTGTCAGATGGTTTGACGCTGCCAGCTGAAATCCTTCTTAAACAAGCAGCAAACGTAATGCTGGACTAAGTTTTCATACTCTTGTACAACAAGAAAGAATACAAACCCATACCCACTCGAAGCAATCAGTTTTGGTAGTGACTGTAATGGATTTCTGAATCTTTTCTTGGAAAGAATCTGATTAAACCTTCTCACGGTTATCTTCTAACACAATTTTGTCAGGTAGTCAACCTGGAAACTTTGGTATCAGCTCTTCAGGCCAAACCCAAGTAATACTCCAGGAGACTTTGTAAAATTGCTTCAGATAATATGCTTAGCCATGCACAACCCAAAAATAGGTTTTCTATGAAATTAATTCAGATTAAATGGTTGCTTTACTACTAAATGAAAAAGTAATTCTTCTTTTTACTCCACCCCCCCTCAGACTTTCTCATGTACAACTAAAGTTTCACTTAGGCTAAATCATTTTGGTGATATACTGGGGGTGGAGAACAGTTCTTTCATCCAATTTGCTCTTCATGTGTAAATGTCTGCTTACTAATCAAAAATGCACTTGGATAGTAGGAAAGATTTTTTTATTCAGTCAGAATTAAAATGTAGCAAATTTCCAGGGAAACTAAAAAATATGCAAGTCATGACAAACTATTGATTGCACAATAATGTGATGTCAACTGCACAGAATAATCATGTTTGCAGGTGGGAGCTTTACATACATTATACAGCAAAGGTTTTACTGTTGAAATGGAAATATAAATCGAGCAGCATGTATTTCTAGAAAATAAAGCATTATTCACATACTAATACTCACCTTCTACATCATGATAAAGCATGATGATCTCTTTCCTGGCCTGACTAATGAAAAAGGAAAAAATTCAGTGTTTGGAATTAAATCTGATGTGGATGACATTTAAGGTCATGAAAGCCAATCTTAGTTGTACTGAAATCTTTTAATCTTATTTGCAGATTATTCCATCAGTGGCTCCCTGGAGTTGCAAAAGGATTTTATTCTCATAACTTTATTATTTAATTGAATGTTGAAAGTGTAGCATATTGTAAATTGCTCTTAATTTAAAAACGTACTTTCTTGTCTCAACATCATAGCATTTTCAGAGCTACAGGAGTACTGACTCAGAAATATACCTGGGCAAATTTGATAGTGGCATATGAAGTGGTTGAATATAATTAGGTAAGGAAATGACTATAGGGGGTGAAGTATATAATCATACTTAATCGTGATTCAACAGATGTTCAAAATGACTGTAACTTACACCAATCTGATGTAACTGCCAAATTTGATTCTATGTTATATCAGGATGCAATTCCCATTGAAATCAGCAGGTCCAAATAATTAGGGGTGCCAGACTACTGAATTATGTAAGCAGAAATACATTTGACCCTGTGCAAACTCTGTGGCAAATTAGAGGTACATTGGTGTGTTTTTCCTTATCATGATCATAACTTCTGGTACAACCTACTGTTTCCTTTCCTTAATGTTTAAGGATGTTGCTGCTTAAGATGTTTAAGGTGCTGCTGTTCTTCATATATACGAAACGCCTGGACTTCCTAACCTCCAACACCTCTCACTTTTAAGGACTAAATTTTGTATTCAGCAACTGAATTCAAGAGACTTTTCCCAGCAGCCTGAGTAGCCAGCCCAAGAACAGTTTCTTGACCAGACTGACACACAACCAGCACTGAAGATTCCAATTTGTGTATAGCAGTTCAGAGCTTGTCTTCACTATCCAGCCAGCCCAAGTCAGAGCTCCTGTCTCCACCTGGCCTGGACTGAAAGATTTCTTAGCAAAGCTGTATCAACGAAGTAAAAATCTTTTTTTCACTGTTTTTTGTTCTTACCAATTCACCTGGAGGTATAATTCATGGTTCCTGCATTAAGGTGAAGAATGTACCTCTCCCTCAGTTTACAGGAAGAGCCACCACTCTGAGTGGTTTTAGTTTGCATGCTCAGCACGAAACTATGAAAACCACACCACAAAGAGAATCTGAACCTCATTTCTAATCACTCCCTACACAGGTCAGCCTATCTGTGACTAAAGGTTTTTCATGTCGGTTTGAAGATGTTTGGAAAGACACTGGAGTGTATGGGACAAACTGTCAAACAGTGACAGCAGAACTTCAGTGATGAGGCTAAGGATGGGCAGACTCCATACTTCACTGATCAGCCATGGCAGGAGTCCTCTAAGGAGTTATTTCAGCCATCTAACACCAACCTTTCCAGAAGACCCTTTTTCCTATTCTGGTCTCCCCGAGGTAGGAGAAGCTGGTGGAGAAACTACACTGTGCATGTCCATTGATGCTGCATTACCTGGAAGCCAGCCAAAGCTGCAGGAGTCTTTGATACTTGTAGCGGCACCTGCAGAATCCCCAGGTTCTGGAGGTGAGGCCACCTCTCCCTGAAACTGGAGTCACTGCATCTGCAAAGAGCCTAGAACAGTGTTCTCTCACTACCGACTTCCATGCACTTTTTGTAGGACAGTCTGACTCATTTATTTCCTGGCCACTGCAGAGCTATCTCTGGTAGGTGTTTTATACAGCAACAATTGAAAACCACTTGTGCATAGGTATTTATAGAGCACCAATCACATGTAGTTGTGCCTAATGGCTGATATTAGCATGATGTGTTAAATACAAAATCTTTCTCTGAAAACAGCAGGGTCCAAACAACTCAGCTAATGAAACAGGCAATGCAGAACACATATGTGGCACCACCTCGGCTGTCCTGTATTTGACCGTTAAAATAAATTATATGGATCTTAAGTAAACAAAAATAACACGACAAGACTACCTAACTTGCATGCATGTCAGTGTCTCACAACAAGGTTAAAAGAGGGATTTTTTTCCTCAAAAGCAAACCCGTTGCATAAATCGGCTCTTTGGTGATGAGCTAAGAGGACTGCTGTTAGTGCTCTGTGCAGGGAAGAATGGAGCATCCAAGCTGTCCCTTTCCTGACAGGAGCGCCTGGATTCAGTGCATGGTACTGCCCACACTCAGGCAATGTCCACGTTGCAGCATGAATTAATGTTCAGTACCTGCAAGGCAGGAGAGCGTTAGCCCCATTCTGTGCTCTGGGAGATGATGAAGTTCAGTAACCAGCTTTCAGTTGCAGTTAGGTGATCAGCCTCATGCTGCAAGGCAGGGTTTGACACACAGAAAGGTAGACTTGCAGGACAGCGCTCCCATTGCAGCAGTCCCTCCTTCCCCTGTGCAGCTTCCCTCTTCCTCTTCTAGTCTCCTCCACAATTAAAAATGAACATTATTGCAAAAAGAGTAACTTGCACTGGGTTAAATGAGGCTGATCTATTAAGTGAAAATACTATTGATGTTCTCATGGAAGCAGAGACAGGGAAGCAGACAAGAGGAAGCACCAGAGAGATACAGATGTAATCCACGCTTGCCCAGAGAACAGAAGGACATACAAATTGTCATGCTGGCACAGGACTGTTTTCTGGCTTATTTGTATTGGTCTGTGGCATTGGCCTGTACCAGGTTCTTTAGAGGAATGTCAGAAACACTGCTGATATTGACTGGAAAATTACATTGTCCATCATGGAGGCTTTTTTTAACCATAAGCAATCAGTGGTTGGTCTACATCCTTCTGGTTCATCTCTCCTGTGTACGTCTGGATCTCTGCTCCTCTCTAGCCTAACTGTGAATATAATACAACTTGTAAATTTATCAGAAATCTACCTAATGCACTGAATTCATAGTTTTTGTGAATTTAATACAGCGTCTCTGAGAGTCACATTCTGCATCTGAAAATTGTGCTTGTAACACATCATATGGATGCATTTATTTTCTTTGAGAGCACACAAAAATAAATATACTTGAGCCAGAAATCTCCCACTGTGGGGAAAGATGGCTCTTTCAACCATAGATCCTCCGCTGCACCTGACAGAGGAAAAAACAACATAGCTACTGTCATGGATAGGTGCTACAAACAACTGCTTAGATTAAGATAATCATTTTTGTGAAGAGGTGTGCATAGCTGAATGAAGTTACTTTGAAATCAAGCCCTCTGCATGAGAGAGAGAATAAAGGTGTGCAAGTATCATTTTCAGATCTGTATGTATATACATCTACAGCTCTGTTTACAGCTATTAAAAATACATATATGACTCGATGATCTTAAAGGTCTTCTCCAACCTAAATGATTCTATGATTTTGTATACATGCATGTGTAAGTACAAAAGCTGTTGCATTTAGGAAACAGATTCCAAACTGGGAAATAAAACTCTTCCTTTATTCTCACAAAGGGGAGCGAGAACAGATTCTGCAGTATCATTCCTTTTAGCAGACAGAGGCAGGCAGGATGATTGACTGATCAATTGATTTTGATCTCAGTAACGGCAGAGATTTTGCTATAATGGTCAAAATCATGAGTTTGGGAGCATTATTGCACTCTTTCAGTAAATGTTTGCTACCCAAAGGTGATACTCTATAAATTTTATCTGAGTCCCTCCCCCTATCACCCTTCCATGATTTTATATCTTTCAGTGGTGAAAAAGAAACCAAACACAGAAAGTTAATAACACCACTGCCATTTTGGTTTACTTTGAATGAAAGTGCTGTCAGGTGTCATTAGCAAAGGCATCAAATACACATACTTGAAAAGGTATGCTATTGTACGACCATGTATAAGTAGTTCAAACTAAAAGGTGTGCCTTATATATAAAAAATATATATGCAAAGAATACACAATAATGTGACTCACTATCAGTGATGGAGGTCTTGGAAAGAAAAGCAAAGTGTCATTGTAGAATTCCTTTTTTTTTGTCTTTTTCTTTCATTTTAGTAATGGCACGTCCACAGAGAGCAACAGTGCCCTTTCAGATAGTAGCCTTTGTGCTAGTTTATGCCCAGAAACTTTTCAAACAAACTGATGTTTTGTTCTACACTCAAAGAAGAAAAGTTTTAAATAGGAGCCACAGGTCTGATGTATCTAAATCCCCCAGAATCTTGTTCTGTTACTTAGAGTCTAAAGCTTTTATGAGAATCCTACATTGCATAAGTCTTTATGTAAAATAAAGGCTGCAATTTTTCATTTGCTAACCTCTGTGAACTCTGTGTTAACGTTTCCAAAACACTTCTTTTCTCCGCACAGTCACACACTGGCCTCTTCTCTCTGTCCATGTAATATCCCTTCCCATCATCTCTGTTTCACCTTTTTGCCCTTACCACTATTCTCTTACTACTCAAGTGGCTCAGTCGCCTATCTATTTTCCCAAACTGCTCTTATTCTTCCTTTGAATAGCACTTCTTTACCAAGTGTTCATTATAGACTGTGCTTTCTGTTCTTCCCCCTCTTTCTCTACACATCTCCAAGTGATTCTAGCCCTCTATGAACTAACATACATCGTCTCACAGCAAAATGCATTTCAACATGTTGCATACTTAATTTGTGAAAATTCACAAGTTATGGGAAAAGAAAAAGGCCAAGAAAATTTTTCACAGATCCTCCTGGCCAGTAGTGTCCAAAAAGATTCAAACCCAGCAGAAACCCCAACCTTCAAGAACCTTAGCACATAGAGCTTTCTCCTGTTTCTGTAGCGTGTGAGATAACAGTTTACATCGAAAGGCCAACATACTTATCTTGAGATTTGACCATCTTCCTCAGTATGGACTTCAGAATTTAAATGTTTCCATGCTCCCTTATCTAACACTTTATTCTTTCTCACATTCCTGTTATTGATATGGGCATGCAGTCAGAGTGGGTTAGCCAAAATCATTTATGGAAATGCATGCTGCTTAGTTTTCAAAAAGATTGTATTTCAGCTATCCTTATTTCAGATCATAGTACATGGGCTATCATTTAAAACTTGCAAATACGCAGAGAAATAGGGACAACTCACATAGCTTTTGTATTAAAGGTGGTGTCTATAGCACAGACTGCATAAACATTACATGCAAGTGTGAAAACACATAGAGGATTTGAAAAAATATATAACCATTTTCAGAACCCCTTCCATTTGAAAATATCAGAGGCTCTTTCTAAAGGGAAGCTAGAGTGACATGGAAGCTGTTTCCTAATCAGGTGCTGCCTGCACCCAAGCAGGGTAATCTAATTTGCAAGTAGGTGACCTATATGTCTGGACATACCTGATTATTTATTCACCTAATCAAATTATATTGTGTCATTTGACGATAGGATGTACACAGTGCTGACACGATGCTATTTTTTGTCACCAGATAAAGGGAATTGATTCTAATCTATATTACTTTTGTTAGTTATCAACTCTTACACCTAGACCTGCCAGGGGAAGCATGAATGCATTTTGTGAAGTTCAATAGCACATATATCATTAGGTCATAGTAAAGACTTGCATTGTTGAACAAAAAAACTATCGACCATCATCATTTGATCAACTTTTTCTATGTACCAGTAGCTTAAGGGTGAAAGCGCCCTTCTGCCCTTCTCCCACCAGCCAGCATCATGTACTTGCCTATTTCCACTTCCTCATTTTTTAACTTCTGTCATCATCTGGTATCACCACGTGTTAGACTGCAACTGCTGAGAAACCTTGGCTCTTGCTATCCCCGAAAGCATTGAAATCTTAAGAATACCCTCTGCTCCCTTGTGTGCACTTGCAATGCCTGTTTTATAATTAATTTCAAGTCGTGTGTCATAACCTGGACAAAAGGCTGCCTTTTTTCTTCTTTTTTTTTTTCTTTTTTTTTGATTGACTGATTTCATTCTCTAACAATATCTACTGCAAAGGTCAGTGAACAGTTCTTCTGAGATATCTGCTAGAGACGGGAGACTCATCAGCAGGGGTGTGTGTCTGCGTGACCTGATGAGGAGCAGCGACTAAGGCCTCAGAGGATCTCGATATTTATCACATCCTTTCCCCCTCCTCTTTTTTTTCGATGACCCAGTACGTTATTTCAGTGGGGGGAGGAGGAGGAGGAATGAGAGGGTGCTCAGGGCTTAGTGGGAAGGAGGAAAGCTTTCAAAATATGCAATTATGAGCCGCTCGTAGGGCGAGCGAAGCCTCCGCTGTGAGAAGGGATGGGAGTGCAATGATAGTAATTGTTGTCATTGTCGCTCCCACGGGTGGGAGGCTCTGGCCCCGCTACAGCGGCGGGATAGGGGGGCCGGGGAAGGGCCAGCGCCTGATCGCGACTCCCAGTGTTGAAGCCGCCGCGTCTCACCGCTGCCACCTTCGTGACCCCTCCTGCGCCACCGCCGCGGGTGGGAGCTCCGCGGCCCGCAGCACCGTGGCCCCTTCTTTCTCCCCTCAAGTCCCGCTCCCCGGGAAAAGGCCGGTGGGGTGGGGACCGGCTGCCCCAGGGCTGCCCGGCCAGAGGCTACGCTGACGGGGTAGCGAAACCTGCCAAGCTGGAGGCAGCGGAGTGGTGCCCCGGGGGGTAACTGGGGTGTCACTGAGCCAGCACCTCCGGAGCAGCGTGCGGCCGGTGAAGATAAAATATGTGTTTGCGCAGAAAATCCGTCCACTGTTTCATAAAGCAAATTGTTTT
>JANHGB010047342.1:0-51933 GCA_026283785.1 Coracopsis vasa
GTGATAGGACAAGGGGTAATGGGTTAAAACTTAAACAGGGGAAGTTTAGATTGGATATAAGGAAGAAATTCTTTACTTTGAGGTGGTGAGGCACTGGAATGGGTTGCTTGGAGCAGATGCAAATGTGTCTTTCCTGGCAATGTTCAAGGCCAGGCTGGACAGAGCCTTGGGTAACATGGTCTAGTGAAAGGTGTCCCTTCCTGTGGCAAGGGGTTTGAAACTGGATGATCTTAAAGGTCCTTTCCAAATCATTGTATGATTCTATAGTGCAGACAGAAACTCTATGTTCTATAATTAAAAAAAAATTGCATCTTTATGTTTTTTCTCTCTCAAAACTACAACTTCTTTTTACTATAGTGTATACCAAAACTTTGCCAAAGTATTCTTTTTCTACAGGGCACACCTTCCCCAACATAATAAAGAATTTGCTTACAGTATCAGGATCCCAAAGGAAGACTTGGGTAAACATTTTATTCCTAATATAAAATAACAAAGACTTGCAAGGAATATGAATTCACATTTAAGTGCTGCCTAGTAACTGGGAGCCTATATATACACACTAAATAAAGCCTAACTGGGGTAGAAGTTTAAAAAGTTATCAATGACTGGTATGTCTACAAATTGATTCCCTGTTTTAGTAACAACGCCTGTAACTGACTTTGGGGGAAGAGAGATAAATAGCCTTTGTGTGGGAGATGAAAATTATAGTAAGTAGTACTTTGGAGCTTCTATTTTAATCATCAGCCACAAAACAGTGACAAAAGTGACCTGTATTGTATTGTGTCACCATCTCTACAACACTTAAAAGCCACATTCTTCGAGCTATTTTTAAAAGCACAAAGTGGAGGAAAATAGAATCAGGTTTGACAAGAATGTGTGAATAGGTGGGGAGCTGTGTCAGAGACACCGGATTTCATATCTCCGTTGCTTTTTGTTTGAGGATGAAATGAGTGGTTCCCTGTCAAGGTGTAGGAGGTGCGACCCATTACCCCTGTACAGGGGCTCCTGCCTTGAGGGTATCTCCCGTGAGTGCTTAAGACTGGGATGGGAGAAGGCACCATCCTCTCCTCGGGCCATGAGCACTGAAAGCCCTCCCTGGCCTTCATCCCAGTGCCCTGAGAACCACAGTGGGTTTGGCCTATGGGAACAGAAGAACAATTCAGGGCCTTTCCTGGAGCAGGATTGCTGGCTGAAGAGGGAGAGCAGAGAGGCATGTTTACAAATTCCCTCCCTTTGCCAGCATGCCTGTTGTCCATAGGTCTGGCCAAAGTGAGCTTTAAATAGCGTCAGACAGCTTATACAGACTAATGAAATAAACCTGTGTTGATGTTGGCACTTGAGCTGCTTTGTTTCTAACTGGTTCATGTTCTCTGCCAGCTGAGATGGGTATAACACAGCCATGACCCTGGACACTGGCTTGAAAATAAGATGATAGTAAACTGGCAGGAGAAACAGGTCAGGAAGAACATTCACTTCCATAGATATCCTTCGTTTTGGGAAAGGGAGTCAGTACCTTCTGTGAGTCTACAGTGCAGTTAGCAGGGGTTCATGCTGTCTGTCTTTAGGGTCACAAACCAGGGAGGGAGATGGAAAGCTGGTCTTGGTGGGCTCTGGTATTGTCACTATTGGTGATCCCTCCTTTGAGGCATTCAGTGAGTGCATTTCTAGATTCTTGTAAGTTTGAAAGCGGCATTTTACTGTGAGAGGTGGATGGAAAAGAGAAAGATATCCCAAGGAGCAACCTGCATTTGGGAATGATGATCTCTCTCCTGCAAACCTAAGATCTTTTGTTAAGAAGACCAGGGAAGCAAACAGGAGTTGACGTTGGTACTTGGTGGTGTTTATTTGCCTGCAGTAGGATGTAGAGCCATATGTTTACAAATCACAATTTTTAGCATGGGTTTAATCACCCAGCTCAATATGGCCATTACAAACTCTTTATACTTTTGTGTTTCACAGAAACTCCTTCCATTCCATCATATTCCCTCCTTACTTGCTCAGCATCTCCTCCTAAGAGCTTGTTTTGCTACAAAAGCTGTAAAGCAGATAACTTAGTGCTTGACTTGGTGACTCATAGCTGGGTGTTTTGTCCGAAAAGGATGTCATTTGTCACTGGCAGCTCTCAGGTTTGCCAGAGCCTTCTCAATTTTGGTTTCTGTGCAGATTCCAGTATTCTGCAGATCCTCCGGAGCCCTCTGAGATGCCACCCCCATCCCCTTTCCTGTTTGTTGATGAGCTGATGTTTCACCCTGCTCACTTAACGCTTTCAAAACCTGGGTGTGCTACATTTCCCTGCATAGCTACACACACTACATCTTCATACAAATATTTGCTGCCTCTGGGTGTACAAGAGAAGAGGGTCACCCTCATGACTGCATTCTGGGATCTACAGTGAATTTTCTCCCCAAAAGCCACAGATGCTCAAGCCACTTGGGGCTCTCAGTGACAAGCTGTGCAGTTACCAGCTTCCAAAATCTTCACATCCCGTGCTGAGCTAGTTCCAAGGTTTCCTGAACTTTGTTTTTACAAGGGCTTTTCAGACAAGCCGGTGTGTATCTGAAGCTACAAGCAATTACAGGAATGTTTCTGCGGAATACAAGAGTTCCTTTAAGCCTGTTTGTACAGAAAGTGAAGATTTCATAGACCTTACACTAAATGCCTTGTGTTAAAACAAATTAAAAAAAACAGTCTATGGGATCTGTCCAGGAAACCTTAACATTCTCTTTGAATTTAGTTCTGGGACATACAACAAGATGGAATAACTTGATTTGGCCCTCTGGCCTGAAAGATCAACAATTAGACTCATACTGATACACTTGCATGGACTGACAGTCAGCACTGTATTACTTCTACTCTTCTCCTTTTGTTGCCTTTAATTTCCTCCTTCTCCTCTACCCAGGCTCTGATAGCAATCATCCATGAAAACAGGTAATGACCAGAAGACCAGGAAAATGTGTCTTAGCACTCAGATGGAGTCATCTAGTCCATGGGCACTGCAGTCTGGCTGCCTCTAAAACATGATTTAAATCTTTTGGTGGCAGTAGTAGTAGTAGAGCTTAGTCACACCTGTATCTTGCAACACCACCATTTAAATGATTTTATGTTAACTATCTAAAACAGCATTATACAGTTCTTTCACTGGAGCTATCACACCTTGCAGTTTGTGGACCGCCTCTGCAATTTAATGAAAAGCAAGTTTGAAGTTTCAACAATTGTGATTTTCTGAGAAAATGAAATATTTTGTCAAAAACCTTGTCCATCAGCTCATCCCGTGACAAGGCATTTCAAAACTCCCTTTCATGTTTCTCTTGACATGAACTGCTGGTGAGAACAGTGATTTGTGCAAACACTTGTGGTATGGTGGCATTGATTCACCACGTATGATCTGGTTGGTTGAATGAGCAGTGACGTTGGCTGGGAGGGAAAATGTGCCTGTGCTTTCACAGCCACAAGCCAAAATAGCATTCAATCAAACAACTCATAAAGAAAAAATGAAAGCAAAGGAAAATTGCAGGTGGAATGATGCATAATGCAAAAAGTGAGATGTCTGTATTTCTGGGCTCACCCAGACTACAAGTACTATTCATTTGTGACAGAATCCATGTAGAAGCTGAGGAGGTGAAAAGACCAGAAAATATATACTGCATGTGTCTATGCTGGCACCATGCAGTGTCATTCCACTATGACAGACATGGTAATGGGCTGTATATTTATGTCCTCTGTAGCCTCGCTCCCAGCAAAATAAATGCCATTCTTTAAGCAATCAGAATATTTATACTGTAGGTCCTTGGTGAGGAGTTTGGTGCTTTAATGAGCATTTGAGCTTTTGAGTGCAGGATTTCTTTAAGCATTTTAAAATAAAATTATTTTCTTCTGCCTCAAATGATTCGTTAGCTGTTTTAAAAATAATCTTTTCTAGATTAATTTATTTCACATTGAACAAAATGTGTAAAGTGTCACCAAGAAAAACACCTATTAATGAAATCAATGACTCCATTACATCAAGAATCCCCTCCTGTCTGTGCTGTTCACAGAAGCTTTTCTTTTATAAGCTTTGGCTTCTCCCAGAGTCATTGTCGATGACTTGAGAAACCGTCTTGTAGCAGAAGGACTCACCTGCTTGGGCTCTCCGGTCTCCCCCAAAGGCCACAGAAGCAACCTGTGGTTTCAAGTCTTGTTGTTTTCTCAGGTAGGAAACGGGTTAGGATTAGTAACTGCTGTGCAGCCCTGAGAAAGCAACAGATGAAAAGTCCTTCTTAAATAGACTAGGAAGCAAACTGAAAAATCCACAACCAGCTTACAGGGATGGATAAAGCCTGGCAAAGACTTTTTATGTGGCAGACACAATTTCAATTGGGGTGTTACAAAGGATCCTCTAGTTTGAGCTATCAGAGTAATGGATCTAACAGTCCAGACAGAAGGAAGAAAGGAAACAGTGGGACACATGGAAGAGCCGATTTAGGCAGGAACAGAACCGTGAAGATGTGTCAGTGAGATGTAGTAACTTAAAAAGGGATTGCCTGGTGAAGGAAAATAGAGATAATCAGGTAGCATCTCTGCAAAATCCTCCATCATCCTCTGTGCTCACTCAGGCCCTGGAAGGAAGGGTGACCGCCGCTTGTGACGAGGTAAAGGCAGAACATCATGTTTTCTGTCCCATTTTTAAGATCTTGCGGTGACAGGCAAGGACTTCGAGTACGTGTCACAGTCCCGAGGGCACTCGTGTCCCTGCCTGCCCCACCAGTGCCTCCCCACACCCTGCCCATGGCCCAGGACCCCGCTTTGGTCACCAGCCCCAGCGATGCTGTAGGGTGCTGGTCTCCAGCCTTGCCACAGCCCTGCCTGACCAAGAAAACGATGGGTTTTCCTGCTTCACTAAACGCATGGCACAACTCCCCTAGGCTTTGAAAGGATCAAGATGTGGCCCCATGGTGTAGTTCCAGTCATCTAGTGTATGGTGTAGCAGGTGATCAATTTAGCTCCAAACTAATGAGTTTTTTGAGCATCTTGTTTCCATAATGCATCCACATTTTTAAAAAGACTTTCTCTTGAAACAGACACAGCCTGTAGCATTTATTAAATATGTTTTTCCAGTTAATCTCCAGTCCATAGCATTGCCTATACTCCAATATACATTAGTTTTCTTTATATGACATGGTAAAGGAGTTTTGTAATCTCTCCTGCAACATACCCAGAAGGGGTATGTTTTTCACCTCTGATTGAAATGCTCCCTGAATGCCAGAAATGCACTCATCAGCATTTCAAGTGATCTATTTATCTGAAGTAGTTTCCTTCTGATAATTTCATTTGATGAATAGAAAATGCAGCTTTCAAATTGCTCTAAATCAAGACAAGAATTCTGTGAGAATGTTTATCAAAGCAAGTTTGGGTCAGATATACCAGCCTTGGTTGCTAATGGATGTTTTATTTTCTTGTGATGTCGCCACCTTACAGCAGCCCATTCAATCCAACATTGACTTATTACAGTTCACTACTCAGCAAAAGATACAGCTGTGTTGCTCGTGTGAAGAATATGGCCATATAATTCAGCTGGCTTCAGCACACAGGGACCTACATCAGGATTACACGAAGGCACAACTCTTTCAAAGCTTTTACCACTAAATTGTCAGCAAGAGGGTTCTGTTTTGCATTTTTTCTTTGCCACTGGCAGCCAGTTATTTGAATGGAACTCAGTCTCTTTCCCTCCCCGTGCTCTCACTGTTTTGCTGTCTCTTCTCCGCCATTGCTTCTGCTCTGCTATATCTCAAAAGCCAGCTTCCAGCGTTCCCCACAGACTTCATTATCCTAAAAGGAAGAGAAAAATTAATAATCTTATATATTTGATATGTGCAGATAAATCTGTGAACTTATTTGAAGTTCCCAGCCAAATTAAATGCTCAGAATGGATAATGAGCAATTGAAGACTGTAATCTTACAATATTAAGCTAGAAATCTGAATTTACAGCGTAGCTTTCTGTAAACACAATTACTGAGATATGCAGGTTCATTTTATTAACTTCCAAAAGCCCCAAGGCAAATGAAAACAAAAAGTAAGTGCCATAGATTATTCTAGGATCCTTTTTTTTCATTCAAAATGACATAAAAATCCAAGGAGGATGCAGCAACTACTGATAAACTAAATGGTACTTAGAAAATTTTACAATACTCTTGCTAGCTATTCTGTCAAAATGCATTTCAAGTTGCCAGGAAAGACAAAACCCTTCCCACATACTCTGCTCTTGTCTTCATGTGCCGAAAACCAAAGGAAAAGGTTTTCTAAATTTCTCTTGCATAAAAACAGCTTCAATAGCAGCACTGTAGAGGAATCAGAGAAGCCCACTGAACTGATGCTTTTTGTTTTGAATTCCTCTCTCTCCAGCCTAGTCCTGTGCTAAAATTGTGCCATTTGTTTTCACCACCAACTCTACCACAGACAGGATGCTATACACAGAGTCTGTCTGCGGTGAGGCATGTTTGTGCTGTGCTTTCACGTATAGCATTTCAGCACTGCCTCTCCACAGGCTGCTAAGTGCGGCTGTGATGCGAGCCCAAGGGTTTGCCTTTCTCTCTCTGTCTCTGCCAGTTCTCGTGGAGCTCTCCTACAGCAGAGCAGGGAAAGGAGACCATTGCCTGCACCCCTTTGTGATCAGGGGCTGGTTGGACTCTTGGCAATGTCTGCTGTCCCATCAGCCTTTCCAGCCCAATGCAGCAACCACTGAATGGGCCTTTAGCACTTCAGGACAATCCCTTCCAAAACCGTAACCATTTCCTGCTACAGAGCCAGGCGAGGGATGGGCAATCCCATCAGTGACATTAATGCCTCTAATTAGTAAAGGATGCCAGCGCCATGGGTCTGTCACCATGAGCTGCCCAGGCACATCGCCAGCTCCTGTCCCACCTCCCCTTACGGACCAGAGCAGCGCTGGTGACTGCATCAAATTATTCATGCCAGAAAGGCATATTTAGTTATAGAAGGATCTGGTAATTCACTAGAAACATTCATGCGCACCACAAGCACTGTTTATCACTGCAAACCCTTCTGTGGGTTCTTGCATGTTCTTGCAGTTCCTTCATGAGCCTGGAAATAATTTGTGGGGTTATTTTTGGTAATGTCCCATTGTATTATTATGTCAAGATTAAATGGGATAACAGATGCCGTAATTAAAAATGAAAAAGTGACAGCTATTTTTGGCTCGAATAGTTACTATTAATTGACATGGTAAATGGGATTTTAAAGCCAAAAATATCTGTGATAGCAGTCAGAATAGCTGCTATTTCCCTGCTGTTTAGGAAAGGCTTATGAATCATGACCTACCCCGCGAATTGCATACCTTTATTTCAGATGCTATTTTAATTTCACTTCATTTAAATGAAGAGATTGAACTAAGGAAATATCTGAGGATATTTTTCAGGCTTGGTCTGACATAAAATTCAGATGAGTGTGTATCTTGATTTCCAGAAGAACATATGAGACTCATTAATAAAATAAACAGGAAGCCATACCCCATGCTGACCTGTAAAGAGACCACGTGAAATGATTCTGCATATTTAAAGACAAATGAAATCTGTATGAATACACCATTTGCGTACTCTAAAGCATGCACTCATTTTGAAGTCTTAGTTACTGTTCTGTAAATTGCGTCAGAGAAACAAGCAGTGAAGAACAGGTGAATATTAGAAATACAAGAAACACAGAAAACAAGAAATAACGATGCCTAGCACTCCTCATATTAAAAAAATCACAGTCAGGCTGGTGTCTCACTACTAGTTAGCCCTGTCACTCATTTCTCATATAGTGTATTACGATCCAATCACAGTTCTTCATTGATAAGATGCTTGGAGATAAGATTTTCAGAGATGAGCACACTGACAGTACTCAACATATAGTAAGCAACAAAATCTGTTGTATCTTTCAGTGTACAGAGCTGCTTTGTCTTTGTGTATGATCTAGCAGAACATGGAAGATATTTTGGTAGATTGCATGCTGTCAGTTGGGTATCCTACAACCTGCTTTATCAGTGCTCACTCAGATACCTACCTGCAATAACAACATTGTGTATATGTGCATACATGTATATATGCACAAAATATTTGTAATTATGTACCAGAAGCAAATGAATTGAGATTATCTCTGAAGCATTGCATGGCTTCAGAGCCAGGAATCAAACCAGCTTTCATTTACAATACAGACATGCCCTTGCAGCTTCTGAAGCTTGAATGGGGTGGGATGATTCCTACCTCAGGCCTCTAAACATTATTGACAAACCTCTCTCTTCCCAGCCGCAGACATTTGCTAGCCAAGCTGAACCCACCTAGAAGAATCTGCATGCTGAGACTGATTGGCACTTACATCATTTAAATATACCTAAAATCGAGTTAAATTCATCAGAATCAGCCCCACTATGCGTGAGGTCCAAATGTGGCTGCTAGTTGGTAAAACTTTAACTTTCACCTTAATCCTGCCTTTGAAGAATGGATAACCTCTAGTACATGGTGCCAGTTCTGCACCCTGACGAATATGGTCTTTAACCATCTTGTAGGGTATAATAGCCCTTAAATGTCTCTGTTTCCTTAAACCACCTTAAAAAAGTGTGGAAATGTGTGGTGAAAATCACTTCAGAATTTATAGCTGCAATGTCAGGGTTAATTTATAGTCCTGTAAGATCAGTACTGACAATGTACTTGTTTTGCTTGTTAATACTGTGTGGGAGAAACCTGTCTCTTCTTACTGACCCATCATTTCCAGAGCCTTGTATTAACATATGTCAGTAGTAACTGCACCAAGTTTGCTCTCACTTAAAATGAGAGCAAGAGAATCTGGTTCTGCTCCTTACATACTCCTAAATATAGCCCTAGAAAGAAAAACAATGAAAAAAACCCAAAACCCTGTTAAGGCATATCCTACAACTAGTGACATTCTTTAGCTCTAAGGACTTGGCCAAGGATTGTATATCTCTCAGCTCATTTGCACTAACTGAGCATAAAGTAATCCTCACTGCAAGCCCTGGATAACTTATTAGCTTTAAATAAAGAAGGTAATAAAGATATTAATTTATCCCCTTCACCTATAATGCCAGGTAATGTATTTTGGCAAGCATCGCTTATAGCTAAAATTTTTCTCCCCTGGGTAGCTGCAAATGACTCTTCAGTCGAATATGTCTTGCCTGTATGCACAGAGAAGCACAGGCTATCTTCCATCTTTAATCAATATTATGATCAACACTGAATGAAATTAAAGCGTATTTGCTTGGTGTTTCAGATGATGAAGTAATGCTTTTCCCTAGCTCCAACTAGACACCAGTCTAGCTGGGAAAATTGGACTGCACAGCCCCTTGCCTGGAGCTGTTGGGGTCACTTCATTGTGTACTTGAGCGCAGTGGATAATGCCTGTTTTGGCTGGCAGAGGACCAGGTGATGCATCTGAAAACCTTCCTGGCGCTGATGTGTGGAGAGCTGCAGAGCTGCAGATTTCTCCTTGGGGAGAGATGCAGGCAGGTGACACGAATTTATTGGAATGCCCTTGCAGCCTCTGCCAGGGGAGGTCTGCAGATGAAGCTCTTTACTCCCTTGGTTCTCTGTTCTCATGGCTCTCCCAGGGTAGAGATGCTGCTTCTGCTCCTGCAGTGGCTGCTTCTCCTGCCCATGCTTTGGGAGGGCCGCTTGACTTCAGTTTAAATATTTATTGGACATTTGGTCTTATGCCCATTACTTGAGAAGTGCCTCATACGATGGGTAGAAAAGCAAAGGCCACATTTTCTGCGAGAGGCCTACAAAAAGACCATCTAGCAATCTCTGTGCTGGGAACACACCTCCAGCTGCACTTCAGGCATTCCCCTTGGAGTGACATTTCTTTGGTGTTTTTCTTTGCTTTAAGTGAGGTTTTCTCTTCAGAATCAGCAGGGCTGCTCTTCCAATTAGCCTTGAAAAGTAGGCAGTGAATGAGAATTTATTCTTGATAAACATTTGAATGTATTGTATCTGGACTGATCACTTGTGACATAAGAATGAATATTCGATACCTCCTTAAGGACTAATTGGAGAAGCCCAGTTATATAGTTTGCATGGAAATCAATCATTTCCAATTCTACACGAATGCTCACAAATTCTGTGCTCTACAAAGTCAGGGGAATGAGCACATTTATTACCATTAGTCACACACATGGTGCTCCGCAATAGAGAAGTTGGAATGATTCTTTGTGCCAGAGCAATAGCTTCCAGATCAAAATGCAGATCATGCACCACAGGCTTTATTTATGGCCTTTATCACTGCTTCCTCACAAACAGCAGGGCTGGATGGACAAAATGTTAAAAAGAAGTATCAGAAATCTCTGGAAGGCTTTGGAGAGCAGCTATTGCCTTTTGTCTGGAAATCCTCCATGCCTCTGTTTCAGCATTTGAATGTTGGTATCTTAAAAGTGTCTGAAGTCCAATTTTCAGGTCCAAGTGGCTGAAGTAGGTTACTATAGAGCTA
Source organism: Coracopsis vasa (assembly GCA_026283785.1). NCBI lineage: Eukaryota > Metazoa > Chordata > Aves > Psittaciformes > Psittacidae > Coracopsis > Coracopsis vasa. The sequence goes on from JANHGB010047342.1 coordinate 10,472, forward strand.
TACTAATAGCATGAGCTAAGAAAATACCAAAGTGTATGCAGCAAAAGGGAGCAGAGAAGTGTTTCAGTGTCACATGGTGAAGGACTGTCTGGCATCTGCCATTTTTATCTCAGCTATCTGTCCCACACTCTACAGCTCACCTTCTACACCCACTTTACAGAGGAAAAAAATGTCACCCTGAGCATTTAAACAAGCCCAAGCTTGATTTCCTACTGGTTTTTATGCCTTGGAATGATTTGTGTCTCTCTAGAAGGAGGACAAAGTTGCTCTGAAATGTGACCTGCCTCGAGAAGAAGCGGTTCTCACCAATTTTGTTTCCCCAGGGTAGAATGTAAATCACTGCACGATCTGCAAGGCGAACTCTCAGAGCAGACTTGTACTCTCTGCTGTTCTGTTTTAAGGCCATTTCACAGTTTAATTTCCAGACAGTGGGAAAAGCAGAAGGGGAGGTGGCTTGTAGGCACTTCGCCACTCTTTGCTAGCTTGGCGATGGGTAGCAGCTCTGAGTTAAATCATGGGCAGGACCAGTGGAGAAGGTGGGTGTCATGGGGTGCTGAACCACTGTCATGTGCCATGAGCTATGCACAGCTCCTGATGGGCACCCAGCACTTTGCCAGGCACCCAGAGGTACATGTTCCAGCTCTTCGTGCCCCTGAGAGCACAAATTATAATGATGTTTTTTGAAGATTTTGTGTCTCAATAGACACTGCCTTCATAGCTTTTCCTATAATTATAGATTTGTAATTATGTACTTAACGATGACACCCCCTCTGTCTGATGATAAATATATTTTTACATAATAGCACTTAAGCATTGCATATTTACTAATCAAAAAGAGATTCACACTGCAATTCAAGATTAACAAATTAATTATAGCATACCTTTAATTACAGCATAAATAATCTCAGTCATTTCCCAAGAAAGCATATTAGAGCTCTGGTAAGGCACTTACCCAGGTTCTCTGCAATGGTCAATACCTCATGCTTACCACACCAGTGTAAGATATCCAGAATGTTTAGTTTTCATTACTGCTGCCTTTGAAGTAAGTGCGGTGCACTGGAAATAGATGCACAATTCATGAAAATGAATCATTAAAAGGGATTGAGTTGAATTACGGCTGTCAGATGTTGTCACAAACATGGCTTAAATACTTAAACACTTCTTCCAGCAAGCGATGATAGGACGCTTGGCAACGTAATTATCCCATAGCCAGAGACATAATGCTTTCCATGCTGGTGCAAGAAGGTCTTCATAAGCAATCTTGTGGAGATCTACTGCACAGTTGTTATGATGCTCCCTCCTCATCTGCTGGACAGCTCTTGGGCAAGGCTAGAGCATCCTACCCACAGCTGTCCCACACCTCAGCCCTGGAAACGTTGGATGTTGCAGGCAGGATGCAGAAGTCCTGTCGTCTGAGTTGCTGACAGCTGACTCGAGTCTGGGCTGAGCTGCGCTCCTTCCCCAGGGCTCTGTGCACTGCTCTCCCTGCTCAACCACTGAGCTACTGCTCAGGGCTCATCTGCCCTCTCTGATCTAGCAGGGGTCTGGTAGGGTTGATTTTCAGCCACACAAACATGAGTGGAGGAGAGAAGGAGGAAATCTTGGACAACAGTCAAATGCTGGGTTGGTTTAAACTGGCCATTTTGAAAGACATGGAATCTCTCTGTGTAATTCTTCCTGGGCCAAGAAAGAGCTGGATCAATCCCAAAAGTGCTTTGGGAAGTATTCTATTTGCATGATCTGCAATGGGAGGGTTGCATTATCTCTTTGGGTGAAGATACTTGATTGTAGGCAGGTCTACAGGGTCTCCAAGACATTGATGTAAGTTTGATTGAACTGCATCTTGTGTGAGTTCATTTTGGTGTTTAAATACAGCAGATCCACACCAGACTCTCCTTCATGTCACACTTGTATAAACTGAGTGTATACATGTGTATACTCATCCACTTTCCTGTAATTCAGGGAAAGCAAAGTAACGAGTAATTCCACTCAAATGATACAAAAGGTCTTTTCTTTACTTGTCTATTAATGTTTCCCCAAGTAAGACTGGTGTATGTAGGTGTGAATCTTTAGTGTCAGGAAAATATCTTGGTTTGAAGCTCATTTTAACTTCTGGAGGCAAAGGGCCTAATCAATTTCTTCAGCAACTGAACGAAGGGTGCAGTCTCCCAGCTTATCTAGGATTTGAGTAAGGTCCACGCTAACTGCTGATGACTTAAAGCACACAGCACCTAAACATACTTTGACAGATATATTTTTCTGCTGTAACTGAGGAGAGAACATCCTGGCAGAGGAATTTGTCACTTGTTCTGGCCTAGCTAATGAACTTAGTCCTCTTCCTGTGCTGCTGAAATTGCACACAAGTGTCTGCCTGACGGAGGCGTATTGATCAAATCTGACTTCAGCTCTGAGCACCGAGGAGCTAACTCAGTTCTATCTTGTCGGTGGAAGTTTCCTCAGGTGCTGCAGGGTCTGCCTAGAGGCCAGGCTGTTTGCTGCTCACAGTTCAGCGGTCAGCTCCTGGTGATCTATGGCAGGCTGGTCGGTTAGCTAGGGAAACACTAAGTGGTTGGGTTATGTGAAAGCTTTTCCTTGCATCATCCATACATGATGGAAAGCAGGCACCTGTCTTACAGATATCCTTTGTAACTGAATCTCACTGTGTTCACGTAACTTTAAAGATGCAACTGTTCTTGTTATCAGACCAGTCATTGCTTCTACCTCTGGGTTAGGAAGCTTTCTGGTAACTAGGAACCACTCCTCACTTGGCATTTTCCATTTCAGTATATTCAGAGTGGGGACAACTTATTTTGCAGCATTTTGCACTATTAATTTTGTCCTCTTCATGTCTGGCGCCAGATGGTAACAGCTTGAGTGGTGAGGAGATTCTGGAGCCGCAGCCTTTCTATAGTACATCATCCCTAAGCAGTGCTATCAGATCCTTTGCACTTTGTTTTTCCTTCGGATGAAAGGTCTGTTTCCTGGGTTATGAACCCCTGCAGAGCCTGTCTCACTAACTCCCTGAAGCTTTCTTCCTTCTCAGAGTTATTACCGCCGTGCTCTTTTTACATAACACCACCCAAAAGCAATTTTTTTCTGTATGAGCACGTCGTGATGCTTCTAGTTCCTCTGATCCTGTGGCCCATCAGCCTCCTCCAGCGTTTCACCAACATCCAGCAGCATGGCATTGCTTTTGGAAAGCTTTAAGGCACCTGGCCTGTCAGCTTGTGCCCAAATAAAATAGGGCACTGGTCTCACTGCACATTCACGTGGCTGATTGCCGTGGCTGGAGGTGGGTATGCCTCTGGGTCAACCCAAGTCCCGTAGATAAACCCACATCTAATGGGGCTGCCAAGACTCATCATCAACAAAGCAGTGTGTGGTTTCTCTCTTCTTGGCTATGGCACATCTTGATGCCTGAAGCCCTTTCTGAAGGTGAGAAGGAGAAAGTGTGGCATCCTGAGAAGACAGGAAACAGGAGACTACAAAATGGCTTTTTCATCCTACTGCCAAACACACATTAACCTCATTTAAATATGCAAGTGCTGCATGTGTCATATGTGCTAATGCAGTTTTGCCTTTCAACTGAGAGCCCTTCTTTCCTGCAAAGGTGGCAGTAGGGATGTCTGTTGAAGGATCGCTTGGTGTCTTGAGCCCAAGAAACCCATCTACTTATATTAAAAGATTGAGAAGTTCCTCTCATTATCGGAGCTTTTTTGCTGAGTTCCCCAGAGAACAAATGAATCAGAGACCACTTGTATTATCCTGAGCTTATCAAATAATTCAGCTTTCAGGAGACAGCTGTTATTTATTTTTTTTATTTTTGGGAAAGGAAACATTAATTTTAGGTGAGAAAAAGCATGAAAATTTTTGAGATATCAAAGTCACCCCTGAAGGAATAATTAACCCCTCAGAGGGCTGGAATGCAAGGCAGCACCCGGGGAATATCCTGGTTTCAGTGTTGGTTGATGTTACCAGTGTAACAGAGAGTCCTAAATGTTGTCACTGTGCCCTGTGACACATGGAGCACATGGAGCTTTGGTCTCCAATTCAGACTCCTCACTAATCACTACAAAATTATAATACCACAATTCCTTTCCACTTGAGGGTGAATTTGAGATTCTTTACAATTTGATAAGAAAACTGACATCCATTTTACAGTTGCTCTGTAATTAGCTTCTGATGGCATTTGTCTGTACGTGAAAGCCCCATCTCCAAATCCCTCTCCCTTGCCAATTACTTCTTCCCTAACTAGAGCTATAGCACACATGTGGCTCAGTCGGTGTTTGGCCACTAGTGCCAAGCAAAGCAAACCCCACTACAAGAAAGTGAAGGATGCGCAGCAGCTGGAGACCCACTGGCTAGCCCCGTGGCGACCATGTATTAGCCAAGCCTACAAACACTTCAGAGCAGGAACTGTTGTTTCATGGCTTGCATTAAGCCTAGAATATAATTAACACTTAACAAATAGCACTAACAGTAGCAATTGTACTCCTGCACTAATAACTTCATGCTTCTCTTTACACTGAGTTGCACCATAGATCTTACCCTGGTTTTAAACCACAAATCCCAATCATTACAACACACAGAGAAGGATTATATCCTCCTACATAGTCTATGCTGCAGAGTGACTGCCCGAGGTGCCTCAGTAACAGCATTGTGCAATGCACAAATGCCTTCAATCATCCTGGTGCTGCTCCCACAGCGTCTTGTTTAGACTCCTTAAAATAACCTCCCCTTATTATGAATCTTTGCGTAAGAAATGATGTGTGCTTCAAATCACAATGAGGCACGTTCTGCACAGGCATGCATTGGGAAGCAAGGGTGGAATGCGAGTGTAAGCCTCCGTGCGAGAGGCAATTCAACACAGATCTCGTGTTATCTTTAAACACCACCATTAAAATAACCGCTGTCCTTGTAAGTAAAAGAGATTTGCTGTATGGCCACTGCCATTGAAGGTTTTGATCAAATACATAGGGGAGAGCTTTCTGAATGTGGCTGGTTTTCAGAAGGCAGATTGAAGTTTTATAGGGGCGCTAATTTAATCATGGATGATGAATGAGTTTATTTTTACACTGGGCTTTAACAAGGGAGGATGAATGCGGGGCTCCTCAGCAGGTCCTTGTGGGCTGTAGGCTGCCTGAGTCACAGCTTTCAGACAGCTGTTTCTCTCCAGCTGAGCACATCGTGTCACCCTTAGTGGGGCTCTGAGCCTTCATGCCTGCTCCGCAGCCCAAACCCAACACAAGGAAACATGCCAGGTATGAGAGGACTTCACAGCATTTAGCTAAACCCTCATAACCACCTCTATTCTGCTCTCTGGCCAGTCTCTTCAGGCACCGACTGTGTGTCCACAGACATGTGGAGGGCAAAAATACCACAGGAAGCAGGAAGTGTATTTCTGCAAGGCACCAGTTTTCCCTCCTGCATTGTCAGGTTGTCCTCACACCCACCAAACCACCTCAGCCACTGTGGGAACTGTGGTGGCAGGAGTTTGCAGGGACAGCCCGAGGTACAGGACCCCACACTGCTCCTATGCTTTCATTGCTGTACTGCAAAAGATCTGCTTCTCCAGCCCGGTCTAAAAGTTCAGGAAAGTAGAAAAAATGTCTTTTATATTGCCAGAGACAGAGTGGTGAGGGGTGATGTGTATAGCCAGCCATTTAGAAGATGGTGCAGTGGACCCAATTTCTTCTGATCAAATGAAACCTATGTGGAGAATTCAAGCATGTCATATTTCTCCATCCAACAAACAGCAACAACTTCATAATGATTCAAAGTGAGTGGTTGAACCTCAACGTGAGCCTGTCCTCCAGACTCAAGCCCCGGTGCTGCCTCTGCTGCATAGCTACATGGCAGTGTGGGCTCAGAGGTAGCAAAACCCTGTCCTTCCCCTTCTGCTGATCACCATCACCATGTGGAGCACTCTTCTGGCACCATAAGTATTAACTGAGAGATGCAAATAGGCATCAGCATCGGTCGGGGCACTTGAAGTTGGCCTCCCTCCCACCCAGCCTTGCTCAGGGTCTGCCATCATGGTATGGGTGCAAAGCGGGGTCGCTACCCAGGGCTGTGCAGGAGAGCATCCTGCATGCAGGCGGAACGTCCCACTCAGCTCACTGGTGCTAACCGTGGTGCTGACCATTAAACTGGGAAAGGGCAGAAAACACCAGCATGGTGCTGGAAAGCGCACAACATCAGCTTTGTAGTCACGGTCTTGTTGAGCAGGAGGGTGATGGCCCTTGTGCATGCAGTGGGTTTTCAGCTCTGCCTCAGCTGTGCTGGGAACACAAACATTTTGCTGTTGTTCCAGCCCTGAATGGTTACAGCACACAGCAGCTGTGCTGGTGTATTTTGACCGAAGAGACACCACTTGATGTCAGCATAAAGTAACTCATTATCGCTCCATTCACCCAAACACATATTTAGGATCTTCAGAAATTATTACCATGATGTTAAGATATATGTTTAAATCTCTGCAGTGAATTAATATGCAAGGATTAATATACAACCCAGACTTGGTCTTGGATACTGGAGAAGTTTTTGATGTAATAAAGCTAAAAGCACAGTGACAGGGATGTATTACCTCGCCAGATGGCAGTTTGTTAAAACAAACCAACACATTTCTAAAAGAGTGTCCTAATCTCCACTTGAAAGAACTTTCAATTTAAAATGCAGGGACATTTGCATAAAGAGAGTTCACAGAACAAATATTTAGAAGTTCACTGCTCGACAAGGGCAGTTCTGGTTTAAGGCACTAGAAGGTGGGAAAACACAAGCTAATTAAAATCATTCTCAATGCTGGAACTTCAAGCATAATGTTGTTGGTGATAGGGATTCAGTTATGGAAAGCTTTCCTCTGGCAGGTGACAGCCAGTACAGTCTGTGTTCAAGAGTCGTTAGCAAAAAGCAGAACTCGGGTACTGAGTTGTGTAAATAACAATTAATCTGATGGAAAAATAAACGTTTCGTTTTGGAGGACTGAATCCTTTAATGTTTTTTTGAAACCTTAGGTCACCCTTGGAATGGAAACACCATTCTGGAATGAAATTCAGAATATGGTGTAACAAAAAAAACCTGAAAATAAAATGGATATTTTTCAAGGTTTTAGTCTGTTTAGGCCAATTTCTGTCTGAAAAAAAGAATTAGCATATCTTGATGAGTTCACTGTTTGATGTAACAAAGGTTTCTGGATCTCTGGATGCCATGGAAGTAGGTGATAAATTCAAAGGTGCACATAGGCAGTTTGTCTGATTCACAGCTGTGGTGTTAAATCCAATTCATTGGAATTTTTCTTTCTTTTACTAATCTGAGGCCAGATTAAGGTAACACTGGTGCCTAAATCTGTGTTGCTGTGGGACCTAAGGAGGATGGCCAGGCCCTGGGATCACAGCCTCAGGTTCTCTGTACCTCTGCCGGGAGGCACTGCTGCCTGCACAGGGATTCCTGAGAGCAATGGCACTGCTCAGCTGGCGGCTGCATTCCCATCCCTGCAGCACCTCCCACAGCATTCCCAGTGGTTCTCAACATAGGAATGCAGAAGATGACTGGGACAATGTCTTTTCTTCCGAAAAGGGAGCAGAAGGTGGCTGTGATGCTGCTGGCCAACAATGTGAAAGATGTGGGAGAAGGTCTGGTTTCCAGCCTGCCTAGGGCTCGCTGGTGTGTCACTTCTGTTCAGTGTGTGCACAGCTTGCTTCTGACCTGTCCTCCCACTGTTCTCATGCAAAAGCTAAAAAGTAAGGTTAAAAAGTCTCTCTTGCCCCATCTTTCTTTATTTCTTTTTGCCATTTCCCCTGCCTGGTCTCCCTCGCTCCATCCTTCTGCTGCCCAGCTCTTTGCGCAAGAGCTTCCTTTTTGACTGTTTCTGTCATGAGAAATCTGATTTTCATGGGAAACCTTGAGCACCTTCATATCACAGAAAAGAAGGCAAAGTAAGTGTTTTCTAGCTTGTTGCTGAGAGGCAAACAGCATGAGACACGTAGTTAAAAGACACTTTAATGCAGAGGCCTTTTCCACTGCATATGAATTACAATATTTTCATGCCCTCCACAAAAAAAAGGTACACAGCTGATCTTGGGCTCCCTATGCCTTCCTTAAGGAAGTACACAACTCCAAAGGGAAAAATGCAATGACTGGGAGGATTCAGAAGAGCTTGGCCAACCTATACATATAGTGACAGGACATGCAATGGTAAAAGATTGGGGTGAAACTTTAACCTCATTGTCAGGGGTCTTGCTGGGAGAGAACAGACCTGAGCTTTGCTCTTGATTCCTTGGTTAGTTCCTGACATTTTTAAAAACATGAAATATAAAACACATAAACAGTCCTGATGGCCAAGGCCAGAAACGATCAGAACTTTGGAGAGGAATGGGATATCAGAGATGAGCAAGGTGTTGCCACTTATTGAATAACACAGGTAGCTTTTTACTGCAGCCCTCTAGGACCTCCTCTGTCCTCAGCACCTCAGCATGTAGGCTGTGCAGCACCCACTTGGATTTTCATTTTTTGATATCTTATATATACTTTTTATAATTTTTCTGTAATACAAGATTCAGAATCAGCACATCCATATGCTGATCCACACTTTGCTTCCTTGAGAAGTTATATTCCAGAAGTGTTATTTTTTGGCCTGGACAATGGGTAGATATCCCAAACATTTGAAGTTCCTGGGAATGATAAAACTCATCTATTTTGAAAGACTCTGAAAGAAAAAGGAAAGCCTAAATCAAAGCAAGTACCAAATGGTGGATAGCTAACCAGTTGTCATCTCGCCCCCTCTTAGCCGGCTCACATCAGCAGTACAAGCTGTACCTGTTTAAATAAAATATAGGCAAATATTCACAATCCACTGTATCCAATAAATTCACTTTCCCATCTCAATAGCTCTTAGGAACACCATAAGGAACACACATCCCCCACTTCCCCCCGTATTGAATGTTCTTTAAAATCAGTTAGTTTTAAAAATACTGCCTTGCCTCTTTTTCTACATTCCCTAAATACAAAAAAACAAGACACAAAAAACTCAGAAAGTAAATGACCAAAAATGTGAGATAAGGTAGCAAGTGTATTTGGGAGCTCAGAGTTATTTGAGAGAGCTGCTTTTCACTCCTATCAAATGCATTATGTATAAGTTTAAAGTCAATACTTTCTGCCAACACTTTGTTGAGCTAGAAAGCTGTCTGCTATCCCTTTTATCTGCCAGATAAGTAAATAACTCACTGGCTTAAGCAAATTAAGTAAATAGTGTTTGTGGGCAGGTGGTTTTTGTTCAGCATGTAGTATATGAATGTGCATTCATTCTGCTAACTTTGAGAAATATTGATGCAGAGGAAGAGGTTATAGCAAATGCACAGATTAAACCAGAAACATTTGTCAAGAAAAAAAGTGCATAAAAGCACATAGTAAACAACTAGATGAGATTGCTGAAGCCAAATGCTCACATTTAGTAAATGAAATACTTCATTAATCCTTCCCGACAGAAGTAATGCTTGGAATGGAGAACAGATCCAAGAGAAAACATTCAGCTAAGTTATGTCCCGCAGGTTTTCCTGGGCAGCCTGGGGAGGAACCGTAGCCTCTGCCCACTGTGGATGGGCAAGGAGGGGTGTTATGGAGGCAGCCGCCTGCTGCTCCCACTCCTGCAACCTGCTCCTGCTGTCAAAACGTTTGGGGTTGATGACAGAGCAGCGGGAGGAGCTATCAGCTGTGTGGGTTGCCTTCCTACAGACGTTTCTGATCCCTGTATGCTGTGCACCAGCTGTGGTCCAGCTGCTAAAAACGTGCCGTGAGAGAGTTGTCCCCATGCTGGGTCCTGCACTGGCAGTATGACAACCACTTACCGCTGCAGCACTTTTGCTTTGACGGCTACCCAGAAACAAATCACGGAGTGGTGGCAAATCCCCTTGCTCCAAGTGAACCATCGAGCATTGGGTGCGTTTCTGAAGGAGCTCTCAGAGCTCTGTGATTAGCTGCATGCCTCAGCTTTACTTTCAAACAGTATGTTTCTGTTTCTCAAGGTTGGGAAGAAAAGCTTGGAATTAGCTCTTGAGTCTCCCAAGTGAGACAAACCACAACAGTTTCTTAGGTCTTGAGACATGGGTTGCCAATGAAATTGAATTAATCTTCTCTGAGATCCAAGCAAGATGGAGATGACTGGCATAGGACAGTGCTTTCAGCGAAATCAAATCCTCATGCAGAGCCTTTGAATGTACATCTCATGACAGGAATCTTAGCTGCAGCACTTCTCTTGTGTTTGCTATGTCCAGCTGTGTAGCAGTGCCTAGAAGCAACACCCTCCTCTTTCATTAGTAAACAATTTTTCACAGGAGTGACCTCACCTCAGTAAATTGAGCCTCTTGGCTTGCCTATAGCAATGCAACATCCCTGGTATGAAGCCTAAAGCAGTCCCTGTACACCATCTGCACAGAAGGCTATGGCATGGCTTGCCACCATCATCCCTGAAATATCTCCCATGGAATTCCTTATCAGCTTCCCAGTCTCTGTGTCTTGGGCTGCTCCCTAAGGAGGCGCATGTACCTACCAGATGAGCTAGAGGACCAGGATGAAGATGACAGATGGTGACCTTGCTCAACTGAGGCAGCCCATGGCAGCGATGAAAGAACTCATTCTGTGTGGCAAACTGTAGATAGGGCTTGCATAGGAATAAGGGCTGTTACAGACCTCAGTAAGGTGATCTATGAAGTCATCTTTACCAGCAGTTGATGTCCCTGGAGCCAAGGTCCCACCATCTGAACAGGGATGAAGCTACTGCAGATTCCCCCTGAGATGGGAGATGAGAGGCATTCATCTCTCTCTTTTCTGCCTGGCTGTCATCATAACACCTTGTCTTCAAGACCATTGTCCCACAGTCAAGTTAGATTGAAAGTAAGCAGATGGTCTGGTTGTGTCTGGGGTGGGGAAATGACATTCATAAGCCCTGTGTTATGAAAATCAAGCTGAAAATAAACAGGCTCTGAGTCAAGATACTCCTTTGCACACACTTCTGCCTCAGGGTAGAGGAGGAAAGTGCAGTGATGTGACAGATGCCAATCACTTTGCTTTGTGCATTTCTGGAAGGAGATTAGATACTGCAATGAGAAGAACAAAGTAAGAACTTGAACTAAATACTCATGTCTTCTGCCTTTCTGGGAGATGGGCTGAGGGAGCACTCTAGGGAGAAATCTGGGATGAGAAAAGGAGTAACACTGTCCGTTTTTTCAGCATGGAAAGCTGTGAGTTGTTCTCCTGAATAACAGAAGCTTCAGCAGGAAAAATGGCTAAAAATCTAGAGATAGAGAAGTACTGGACAATCAGTTGGGAAATGGATCAGAGCAAGTTGTTCCAAGGAGCCAACATCATCATCATCATAATAACTGTGGGGAAAAGCTGGGGATGCAGGGGCAAGAGCTGCGGCCAGCATGGAACCACCACCCCATCCTACCAAGAAGCCAGTCAAGCTCCTGCCCACATTATAGTATGTGCTATGGTGTCCTGAAGCAAATAGATCAGTAAAATGCTTTTTGGCTGAAGGGAGCTTCAATAGATTGTCTGACTTCTTACATGTTTCAGTACAGGATAGTGAAGAATAATACAGATTCCACTGGAAACCTTCATGCCAAAAGTTGATCTTGCAGCAGATGTGAGCTAACGCCATATGGCAGCTGGGGTGTTCACCTGAGCTTGCACTTTTGTGGTGTATGGTGAAGTGAACCATGCTATGGTCAGTGCTGCAGCAACTGAGTCGCTCTAACAGAAGTCCCTCTGAGTCTGGCAGCTCTATTTTGTAGCTTACTTTGTGCTGCAACATGCAAATAGAACTTGCTCTGCCCTCTGATGTTTATCTAAATTTTGCATGTGTTCACAGCTCGTACGAGAAAATGACAAATTGGGAAAATATTTGTTTTCACATAAGCCGAAAGGCTATTACAGCAGACAGCCAGACAAACACAGTGTAAGTGCCAAAGCCTGAGCTTTTCTACACTCTGTGCCACGTACATATTCAGTTTTACCTGTCTAAAGGGTAACAAGGAAGTCAGTCAATATGCTGCCTTAATCACTGCAGTATCTCTGTATGAAGACTACTCATTGCATCCCATTGCAAGCCTTTGGAACACCACCCAAAAACGGAGGTTGAAATCATCCACCACATTTCATTTACCCCTGCCAGCTGAATCTAAACAAATTGAAAAATGACCTGCCTGCTACGCTTGGAGGCATACAGCAGAAAATAACTCTGAAATAGCTGCTTATGTTCACTGGGAAAGATTTATTTCTGATCTCAGAGCCTGAGTTGCAGAAGTAAATAGGACCACCTGTAAACCATTACCTGCCATGCCCCACTGCCCCCGTACGAACAAACACACACAGGCCTTGCCTGAAGTGGAGTTAGTCTAGTAAATGATCAGGAAAATGGAATGTTTTCTCTCAACAAGCAGCAAATGAAGAGGAGCTGCTGCGTCTGAAATGATGCTACCTCGTTTACCTTCAAGGCCCCAGCTTTTGATGAAAGGCCCATGACTCTAGAAGTCACTTTCCCTCCTCCTCTAGTGCAACACAAGTCACTTTGCCCTTTGCTTCATATTACAGAAGGGTTTTTGGTGGGGAGACAAGCTGACCTATTGTACAAATGGGTTGAAAGGGCTCTACATTGATGAATAGCCAGAAGGGAGAGGGACTCTGTATATTACCACAGCTAATTATCTTTTTGCTTACTTATTATCTATTTAAGTTGTGGGTGGTTTTTTGTATTTATAAACTGATTTTGGTACCATGAGATTACAGATTTCATGGAAATCACAGAAAAAGCAGACCTTTAAAGAGGCTCCTTGTAATACTTTTCTGGATATTTTTTAATTTGCCTTTCTTCCTTCTCTGACTCCCGCAGGCAGCAGGTGGTCTTTGGAAGATGTGATTTAAGGAAGAAAGCACTTCAATACCTATAAAGAATACAGCAATGAAAAAACACCTCCCAGAGTCTCAGCTGAAAGGAAACATAAAAGTGCTGTTCCCACATCTGCACTGGCTGCCGGAAAAAGAGCACAGGTACATGAACCTGCCCTGGGACTCCAGAAGCAGAAGGAAAAGAATAAACCCTGAGGACGAGGTCAGAAGTGCCCAGCGCCTGGGAGCAGCATGATTATCCATGGGGAAACAGCCTGCACCATCAGCACCGTGTGCCCCACTGCTTCACAGAAAGCTGCTCCTGAGGGACGGCCACGGTGCTGGATATGAAAGACGAGGTGTTGTTGTTGGCGTGTCCTGGTACCTCTGTGCTGCCATCTGCAGCTCTCCATCACTCAATAGCCCTTCTGCTCTCCCCTGGGCCACTCAATTCCATTAGCAGCATGTCTGGCATTTGTCGCCACACACCTTTCTTCTGGCATATATATGACCCCTGTTGGCCTTGATACTGGTGTGACACACAAACAAGTTACATAAAGACTCTCCAGGTGCATTTTTGCGTATCACAAGTCCCCTATAATTCATGGTCCAATATTTGAAGAGGGTGGCTGGGTTCAGCATTGAGTCAGATCTCCTTTGGGAGGATTGGATCTTACAGTGTTGTGGTACCCATGCCTCATTTTCAGTCCTCTCTACTGTCTTCCTAAACAAGAATCCATATGTTCTTGGTTTGAATGTTTTGCTTTTGTTATGAGGCTTATTAAAAATTGAGAACCAGGTGGTATCAGCATGTGGGAACTGGGCACATGCCTCTTCCATCATGTGGTGCCACCAGCTGAAAAGGGGGAAATACAGACTTTGCAGTTATTTGACTCTGTTCACCACTGATTCCGCTGCCAGCTTTAGAAGCTGCTTCTTTTCTGTGGTATAGAGTGAAACACCCTGTGCACTATGTGAGTTATGTCAAACACCTTACAATGTTTTCCGCAATAAACTTGCATGTAGGTGGCAAGCAAAACCCAGTCTGCACATGCTGAAGACTGGGCTGATCCCGCTCCTCTTCAGTGCTGTTCAGACTCAGCACAGAAAAAATCAAAACAAAGAAATGTTTCAGGGTTGGATCGGGAAATGTTGAGGCTTTCAGTGGCTCAGCTGGATCCTTATCCCCGATAAACTGCCTCTGAGATCCTGAGGCTACTGGACCATAAACCAGAGGAGCCATTGAAACAAGGCTCTTTATTGAGATATGTTTATTTCCTCAGGTGTCTCTATGAATCATTAGAGCACAAAGTGTGCACATAATTCATTCCCAAGTGCATTTCAAGTGTGCTGTCCTGTCAAAGCAATATCAGCAATGCGTGAACTGAGCCTCCCACATCCCTGTCAGCTCCAGCAGGAGCAGGTTTGGTCCCTAGCAATGGGAAGCTAGTATGTGAATTGTACAGATCCATGAGAATAAACTGATCTCAGCTGTTCCTCACCAGTTTCTCCCAAAAACAAAAGTGTTTTGATTATTTGAGTGTCAAGCAATCAAATGCTGTACCTCAGACACAGCTATTCCAGGAGATAATTAGAAACACAGAGGAGCAAACAATATGCCACAGAAACGATCGTCGCAGTGTGATCCAAAGGATAACTTTGGTAATGCAAGTGTTTCTTTGCTGGATGACTCACAGAAAGAAGCAGGGGATGGAGCTGCTGAAAAAGGAGCCTGCTCCATGGGAACATAGAGTGAAGGTCAAGGATCAACTGTGTAAAACCAACTTTTTGTTTGACGTTAATAATCTTAAGGAAATGGATGGAGTGAGAGCAAATGTCAGCTCCAGTAATGACTATGTAACTCTGGGACCGTATAGAAGAGTGATAGTCTAGCTCACACGCTGCTGGTGGAAATAATGGGGAGAGGTGAGCTGAGATTTCAAGCCTCACTTTAATGTTTTCTTTTGAGTTTCTGATTTATTGATGGGACAGACAGCTCTCTAATATTTAACTCTCTGTATTAGCATATATATAGCACATATGTATATATGTAATATAGCATATATATAGTACATATGCATTTTTTACTGTTGTCTTTCATCTGTGTAACTTCCCAAAGCTCTACAAAACCCATCATCTCAGTGGTACTGTCATTTATTAAATTCTTTAGAAGTATAAATATCTAATAGTTTTTATGTTAAGGTCCAACTTTCATGTTATGGCATTTAATGCAAAACATAAATGTTTTATAATAATATACATACTATATAAGGATATGTGCTAAGTTGTTAAATTTTGCACATACATGTTGGTTTGGGCTGGAGTAGAGTTAGTTTCCTTCACAGTAGCCAGTATGGCACTATGTTTTGGATTTGTGCTGGAAACAGTGCTGATAACACAGGGGTGTTTGCTTTTACCTATTTAAACTGCCTTTATCTCAACCCACGAGTTTTCTCACTTTTACCTTCTGGTTGTTTCCCCCATCCCACCAGGGAGGAGTGAGCAAGAGGCTGTGCGGGGCTAATGGCTGGCTGAGGTTAAACCACAGCAATCCTTTTTGTCACCCAACATAGGGCTCCAAGGGTGAGAGATAATGACAGATTTGATTGGAATGTGTTAGATTGAATTTATAGCTTTATTGCTGTCTAGCTATTAATTGACAGGCTCCTGTGCTTGTCGTTGGGCTTGCTTGCCTTACCAAATATCAGAGTCTTGTGCTTGTTAGTGGCTGCTTTCCGCTTCTGCTGCTTGCTGTGTTGCTGTACTGCCCATCTTACTCTGCTGTGCCAGGGAGCATTCTGATAGCAGCAGTGGCGATGCTCCTGGGCTGGAAGGTGGCCAAAGCATCGCTGCTCTTTCTGTGCTGCTGTACTGGACAGGCTGGAACTCCAGTGTGAACTGGAGATGAAGGGATTGTGACCTGTGGATGAGCCCACACAGGAGCAAGACCCCCCGAATGTGTTTGGCTATGGATAAGATGTACCAGAGGAGGTGCATCTTGAAGTGTCTGAGGCTGTGGTTATGTCTGTGCCACAGCCAGGTGTACCTCTGAAGGGATTGTGGCCCATGGATAAGTCCATGCTGGAGAAGGCACATGTTGAAGCATCTGTGGCTGTGGATAAGTACCTTGGAGTATCAGTGGCTTTGCATGAGGTCATGCTGGAGCACCTCAAAGCGTGTGGCCATGGATAAGCCCACGACAGAGCAGGTGCACCCCTGGAGAGACTATAGCCATGGGTAAGGCCATGTTTAGGCAGGGTCACTCCTGAAGCTGAAGCAGGAGCAATGGGAGGAGAAAATTGCAATGACAAACTCTATGATCTGATCCAGAGGGACCAGGGATGGAGGCTGTAATAGAAATACCTTGAAATCGTTGTAACCTGGGATGTGAGTTGCATGCTGTGGGAATTACTACAGCAGGAGCCCCCTGTTGCTAACCTCCTAACCAGACTAGGAACAAGGCGAGGAATGTTCATTGCTAACAAGCCTTATGGTCTCATCCAAAGGAACCAAGGATGGAGACTATAATGAAAATACCCTTAAATTATTGTAATCCATGATTTGCATCGCATGGTGCAGGAATTACTATAGCAGGAACTACCTGAAGCAATGGAGGACAAGCCTTACAAGAAGCAGTGCAAGTGCAGCAGTGACCCAAGCTGAGCTGGCTTTGGTGCCCAGTAACCCCATGCCACATAACACCTCTCCTGTCTGATTGAGCACCATAACAGACAGAGCCCAAAGTCGTGGACTAAATGGAATCAGTTGATATTTTGCTGACATTTCTGGACATTTTACAGACATTTTACAGCGTGGTCCATCTACTAGGGAGAGTGATAGCTGTGTATTATAACAAAGCATGGGAAGGGGGATAGTGGTTAATGAGTATGTACTGGATAGTGTGGGACCTGAGCGTGATGTAAATGGTATGAAATAAGGGGTGGAGAACATGCTGGTTTTGGCTGGAGTAGAGTTAATTTCCTTCACAGTAGCTAGAATGGGGCTGTGGTTTGGATTTGTGCTGGAAACAGTGCTGATAACACAGGGGTGTTTTAGCTGATGCTGAGCAGTGATTACACAGAGCCAAGGCCTCTCCTGCTCATCACACCACGCCACCAGTGAGCAGGCAGGGGGCGCACAAGGAGCTGGGAGGGGACATAGCAGGGACAGCTGACCCCAACTGATCCCAGGGATATCCCACACCATATGGAGTCATGCTCAGCATGTAAAGCTGGGGGAAGAAGAAGGAAGGAGGGATGTTCAGAGTGACGGCATTTGTCCTCCCAAGCAATCCATGAGAACGTTACTCAGACCCACCTCACACATATTTTTGCAGTGGTTATTTTCACCATATTTTCTTTCAATAACAGATTGTCTGAGCCTCGTTCCTTCTGTCTCTTGCCAAAATAGCAGCAAGTTTAATTTTGTTTCTGCCCCAAATTGTGGCACAACTGGCAATGTGTAAACACCCAACAGCCTGCTCTCCATTTGTGACAGCACTCCTTCCCCCTAGAAGAGGGGGTGCCAGCTTTGCAAAGTTAGAGTCCAGGTTACATTCTGGCTGAAAATCAGATTATTTGGGGAGAAGAAGGGGCCATGTCATTCTGCTGTCAGTTATTTTGAATTTAGTGGCATTTATTTTTAAATGGAGGCTTTTTGGCTTTTCAAGATATGATCCAGGTTTGCTTGGCATTGATGAAGAGAGTATCACCTGCCCAGACAGCATGCTCCAGTGCTTTGCTGTCCTTGTGCTGTAAAGATTTCCTGATGCTAACCCAAAATGCCCCTTCCCCACAGCAGACCAGTGGCAGTTGGTCCTACTCACAGCAAACATGAACGTTATGACTGGGAAGTCTCCAAGCTGAAGACAACAGGGGCTGGAGTGTTGGACATGATTTCTCATATGCTTGCCCTGTTTCCTTACTTCCCAGACATTCACTTTGGTGCTGTCAGAGACGTGACCCTGGGAGGCAAGCTTTCGGTCTGATGCACTACAGATATTTTTAGAACACAAAATCCAGATTACTATGTTCTTTACAGGGCCTTTTCTGTCCTCGAGGTGTGTTACTAATGCTTCCCTCCTGCAGGCTGCACAATTCCAATGTTTTCAGCTTTCCTTCACAAGACAGGAGCTCAGAGCTCTCATCCGCATCCTCTGAACTCCCCCTTGTCTCCATCACATCTTCCTGGGGGCACTTTACTCACAGCTGAGCACAAGCTCCAGGGGAGTCATCAGCAGTGCTGGGGACCATGGAGGGGTTAATCCTTATGTCGTGTAGATTAAGTCCTCTGCCCACCCCCAGGGTGTTTGCTCTTCTCAGCTGTGGGTCAGCAAAACTGACTCATGCTGGTCTCTGATTCACCCTGACCCCTCTCTGCAGAGCTGTTACCCAGACACTTGTTCTCCATCCCATATCTGCAGCTGGTTATCGCCACCTAAGTGAAGGGAAATATGTCTGCGTATGGGTGTATATGGGTGCAACTGGTACAAATCTACCTGAACTCCGAACAGCCTGATACAATCCTGGGGACTCTGCCAGGCAGGAAGGGTAGGTAGAGAAAGGATACAGAAAGATAAGATGAGCGTGTTTCCCAAACTCAAAACTTGTCAGTGAGGGTCCCAGCACGAAATGCAGGCTTTGATTGCTGTTTTGGAATGTGTTCCTTCTTTCGTTTTTACAGTTAATTATTTTGCATTTTTAATTTGACCCCACACCGAAAATCCAGTGTTTCTCACACCAGTTGTGGACACTGCAACCCCCCTGGTTTGAGGGCTGAATTAGTAGATCTCCTGGATTCAAATGTTGAAGCTATAATGCTGACTCTTAAGACTGGTACAAAAAACCATAGGGAAAAGCAGCTAGGCAATGAAGGTTGATACCAAACTTAATCTTCATTTCAGCTGGAACATTTTTGAATGAAAAAGTAGCAAAATACATGTGCTTTCTATCAATAAGTGTAGAACTCTGTTCCAACTCCTTGTCAGTGCTCAAGCATATAGGAACAAAGAGCGCTTGTGACTCTAGGGAGGAGACATTTCGGTACTAGTAGCAAGGCATGTAAAAAATGACGGGTTTGGCAGTTGACGTGGTAGGAAAAACACGGATCTTGTGCATGAAGAAGAGAAACAATCTGAAAATGCTAAAATGTCTGTGGTTGGGCCAGCCTTGGGAAGACTGGGAAAGAGCTCCTGCGGCCAGCTGCACTGTGTGCATTATTTGAATTGCCCAGTTCTCAGTTTAGGCCAAGCAATGTGAGTATTTTTTGTGCTCTCTACCACACATCATCTTGTCTCTCTGTAACTTTACAATACAATCTGCTTGACTCACAAAAGATATCAGTGGTGGGGCAGGACTGGATGCAATAAAATAGATTAAAGAGATTGTGAGCTGCTGGAGAGCAAGTAATTTTCCAAAGGACATCATACAGCTGTGCTCTTTCCATTGAATTTAATTGACTTTTGGTTTAATTACCTGTATCATTCTTCCTTACAATCTGTCTCCTTGTCTTCATGAGAGTTTTATAAATTTTGCAATAACTAATGGGCTAATACTAAGTGCAGAACAGCTTCCTTTGGGTCCCTTATTCTAAGGTAAGTGGAGCACTATAGATATCAGGGGTAAACATGGCTCTGCCTAAGAAAGACATCAGTATCCCAGGCTGAAGAATCTGAACTCCTAGAGGATGAGACTAAGGAGGTTACATACTCTAATGTTCCAGTCATGTGGGACAATGTCAGATCAAGTTCCAGTCATCTGAGTTTTGGGTCTGTGAGACAAAAGACTGCCCTAGTAGGAGGCAAAAGCCTAAAAACCAGTGCAAGGAAGAGAGGGGAATATACATGCCAATTTAAGAGCTTAATGCAGTGCATCACTTGTGTTTCTTTATTTTATTCCTTTTTCTCTCTATTTACTATTATTATCATTATTCTTATTGTTATTATTTTCACCGCGATTGGTTTATATCCAAATGGCAATGGGGCTAGAGGGATCACATTGTATTGACCTGAAGGAAAAGCTCTATATGATGTCATATATGATATACTTCCTATATTATTTTCAACCATTTCAGACAGTTCCAAAGATGTTTACAAAGGTGGTGTCATGTTTACTACTATACTGTGTAAGTTTTGGGGCAAACCTCCTTACAACCCTTTTCACTTTCTCTGCAATCTCTGAATTGTATGAGTTTCATTATGACTTGTGACATAAGCAAAAGCTACATCTGTTTGAGAGGGAGACAGGAAAATACAATTGAATTTTAGCCCATATTCTTGTTCCTACACTTCTGTGGGGTTCTAAGAAGACCTGAAGATAATTTCAAATGTTCTTCTAAAAGGCAGAGCTTTTATTATCTGTATCTACTGCTAGATGGCATGGGAAATCCTTAGAAATGTAATGAAACATAGCACATAAAACGCACTAGGTCAGTGTAAGCCACCATCTAATTAAATGAGCAGATTCATAATGACAGGACACCATTAAAAATCCAGACAGAAAATTTCTCAGTACTCTTATTCTGTATTTATTTTTGTTACTTTAGGTCTTTACTTAGGGAGTAATGGAAGTGAGCTGAATAATGAATACAGTCAATATAGTCTCAAGGAGCTTTCCTTCCACAGTTTCTTTCTGCTGAGCTGAACTGAAGGTCAAATAACTTCAGCATAGCAGAAAGCATCAAGATTATGCCTTTTAGACCCTTTTATTGAGTACAATTTAATGGTGGCAAGGCATAACAATGTATAAGGGGAAGTGGTGTTTTAAACCCTTATTTTGCTTACAGCAAAGTAAGAGAATGATGCATTTCAGTTACCTGGGAAAAAGACAATAAAAGAGCCACTTTGCCAGTTTCAGGTGGTGCAGTGAATGGCTCAGATCAGAAATATAGACAACTGGTTTTAACTTCATGTCTTTATCCCACTGATGAATGAAGAGAAACCAAATGATCCAGTTATTCCTCCATTAACTGGTTGATCATGGGTCAATACTGAACAGCCAATGTGAATTTCCGTGTATCTAGACCCTGGCGTGGAGCCCTTGCTTCCCTGTGCTGTACCTGGGGACTGAATTTGCAGAGCATGGGTGCAAATCAACAAGCACACTGCAAAGAGACCTGCCGTGTCACAATGGCAATGTACAGCCAGACAAGAGGTGCATATGTATTCTTTAAAAATATATGTACTTAAAAGTTATGTATGCGTGTAACAGTTATAACTAATGACTATAACTAATACCGAGAACTACAGGGCAAACGCTAGAGGAGATGACTTCTCCTTCAGGTTTTCCTTTTCTTCAGCTGGGCAGGCAGATGCTCTGCTGTGGGTGTGAACGAGTGCGGGCCAAGAAAGGGCTTATAAACCGGGACACATGGGCTTGCTCTAACTGAGCTCATGGGAGGCTTGGTGGTGGCAGTGAAGCTGTGGAACCACTGAGACAGGACTTCTGAGGAAGGGACAGGAGGCATTGAAAGCTTACTTTGCAACCAGGATGAATGTTAAATGTAAATCCGGAGGGGAATAATTCACAAGTAGATGTGATGCTGTCTCTGTACCTTCAAAACATACTACAAATGCCACAGAGCCTTCAATACAACAAAAAACCAAGGGGATGCTGCACGGCATCATCTGGATATCACTGTTCCAAAACCCAGCATATTCAGATTAATACCAATTTATGAAGTTCTTCACTTCCTTTGATCAAAAAACATTGATCAAAACTAGTGACATATTACATTTCTCTCTCAAATTATCCTGTACTTTGTACCTGATTTTCCCTCATATCTATATGTTCGCATTCCACCCTTATCATATGAGCCCTGTGCAAACCTAGGAAAGCTTTTCTCCATTACTCATTTTTTCAGCAGATGTTCATATTTACCACTCTGTTGACCTTGTTAGTATATTACCTTTGTGTAAAGAGTTTGTACTCTGCTCAGTCTATGAAATCTATTGTGGCCGGTAGTGTAGTGAAGTTTTATTGTGAGTATGTGCCTACTAATCAGTGCACCAGAAAAATCTGCATATTAAAAAAAGAAATAAGAAATAGAAAGCATCATAAAGACAATGCAGTTTAATAGAGAGCTTTTCAGTAATTTCATATAGATGGCATATTGAGAGTATATAGAGCTAGATATTAGGTCATATGTCTAGGGAGCTGCATACAAGAATAGAACAAGCATATGAGGAGAAAATTAGAAAGCCCATGCATAAAATGTCATACAGCTAGCAAGGGACATGAAAGGTAACAAGAAAATACTCTATATTTAGATTAATAGTGAGAGGATTATAAAAGAACTGGTCTCCTACTCAGAGGGACAAAAAGCTATTTATAAGTTGAATTGAGAAGACTAAAGTGTTTTGTTTGTTTCTGCTTCAGCATTTCCTGGAAGGCCAGTAAGAAAGAGTACAAGTTCAGGTTAGAAAAGAAAATCAGCTGAGAGCACAAATCGGTAAGTTAATTTCTGCTCCGAATTCTCTAGAGCTAAAGAAATTCCGCAGGGAATTTTGGAAACCAGATTAAGCAAATCTGAGAGCAATCAGGGTTTATCACTGAAAACTGGGGAGGATGGGTAAAGTTGTGAACCTGCTTATCTTTACAATGGGGAACATGATGAATGGGGGAATTGCAGACTTGCCTTTACCTTCTCCTCCCAGAATGGGGAGAAATAATCCAACCATGGGTAAACATCTAGGAGATAACAGAGAGTAAGTATCAGCTAGCAGGGATTTGTTGGGAGCATATGATCTTTAACAAAGGTCATTTCCATTCACATCAGCATGATGGGCCACACAGACTGCAGGAAGGAGGTAGCTGCCATCCTTCAGAAAGGCTGTGATGCTGAGCATCCATTGCTGCGGGTTCATGAGCTGCAGGACTGCAGTCCAAGCTCCACAGTGAGGACGAACCACCTGTGATTTCCATGGGCACCTCTCCTGGGCCCTGTGTGACTACATTTTCGCCAGTGACTCAAATGATAAACTAAGAACCAGGTTTATTCAATTTCCAAGCAGCAGAAAGCTAGGAAGGGTCATGAGTGTACTGAGGGATGGGCTGAGAATGGTGCCAGCCAAGCAAATTATCCTGCCAAAATGAGGTGCATTTTCTGTAATGCCTTGTAGCACATACAGTATATATAGACTGAGGTGGCCTTGCTGTACCAAAAGCCCAAGCACTGAGCTTGCACTGAAGGCAAAGGTCTCCTTGCTGGATCCTGCTGAACTCCTCATTGTCTTAACACATGGCTCATGGGCAAGGTGGGCTCCCCTTGCCTCCCTCTCTCCTGCACATTGGTACCTACACTGCCAGCCTGGCTGACCCCTGGTTTACATCAGGACTTCATCTTCCTCATCAGCCACACGACACACATGTCACTTTGCTACCTAACCTCCACCTGCAATGATCTGGATAGTGTCCTTGCTGAGGAAACCTGGGCATGCAGGAGGAGCCTCCTCCCAATCAACCACGTGAGTCCTCTCTCCAGCTGACCTGCGGGCGTGAAGGTTTTCACCTCCTGCAACATGGTCAGCATGGAACAAGGAATGAGCACGACCAGGACTAAACATGGTCTCAAGCAAGCTTGCTGTGCTGCTCAGGGGTCCTGTGGATGTCCAGGCATGCCCCTGCTATGGGGACACCCTTTGCGCAGAAAGAGATAAAAGCCCTGCATGTCCCCCAACCTTCCTGTTGCCATGATGTTCTGGATGAATGCCAGGTACCCCTCAACTGGACAGAGGGAGAGAAAACAATGAAAGTGTCCTGGGTCAGGATAAGGACAGATGGAGATTATCCACCCATTACTGTCATGGGCAAAACAGACTCAACCTGGGGAAATTAATTTAATACCAATCAAATCAGAGTAGGATAATGGGAAATAAGAATGAATCTTAACATCACCGTCTCCCACCCTTCCCTTCTTCCTGGGCTTCACTTTTCTCCCACATTCTCTACCTGTTGTCTCCTGTGCTGAGTGGCACCTTTGTGCATGGACAAACAGCTGCCCATGCCCATGATGGAGGGGGACACTCCTGGACCTAGCACGCCTCTGCAAAGCTGCTGCCATCAGGAGGAAGGAGCGCTCTGCAGGGAGAAAAGCTGGACTCTGCTCTGCTTGCCAAGCTGCTCACTGCTCTCATGAATTCCTTAGGGAGATGAAACCAGGCAAAACCATGGCAGCTGCCCTGGGAGAAACTTTCTAAATGTGATACAAACTTCTAAAGATTTCAATCTTGGGTTGTCTTGAAGTGATTTTTTTTTTAATGTTAAGTTTCCACTATTGACCTAAAGAATCAGTCATCCAGACAACCTGGCTCTGAGCAGGAAGGATAAAGCTTATCACACAACCAAACACGATTTCTCAGAGGCTGCTGGAAAGTGGAAAAGACCATGCTGAGCACACTGCTGGCCATTATAGATTCACAGCACGCTTCTTTAACCTGTTCGCCTCTTCGGATAAATTTAGTGCATATGCAAAGAACAGTAATAAATACCTTAAATGCAAGTAAGAGAAAATATACAACTTGACCAACTAAACTAACAAACTGAAACATTCTCTTCTGGAGAGAACGTAAAAGAACAAGCGACTGACAGCGTGTTGGTCACCTCACCTTGCTCTCTGAAGCATACAGCATGGTTAAACTGGTAACAGCACTTCTGCTGTCCCCCCCTCATTAATAGTGGTCCTCCTTGAGGTGGCATCTCATGGTCATCTCCTGGGAACAGAGCCCAGTGGCATCAACACAGCCATCTCCTCTTTGGGGACATGGATGAGGAGAAGACCAGCTCATCTCTGCCTGCTTCACTGAGAACCTAGAGAACCCAGAGAACCCAGAGAACCCAGAGAACCCAGCACCGTCTTGTAGGCCTGCAAGTGCCAAGGCAGGACTGAAGCACTGCTGTGTATGCAATGCCCAGCCCTGGACATGGGCTCAGGTTGGGCATGCCACATGTCCATAAAATATTCTCTAGTTGTCCATCACTATTTCTGTTCAGAATAAGATTTATTCCCTTCATCCTTCTATCTACAAACCACAGGTTTTTTAAAGGTAATTTTGAGCACTTGGTTAAAAATCCATGCCTATGCTTAGTCTGTATTGGGGGAAATATGTCATTCAAATGGCTAGCAGCAATAGCTATTGCTACTGAAAACACTGCACAGTAGTGTGCATTACCAGAGCTGAGGGCCTTGAGGGCCTATTGTACATCATCCTGTGAAAATATGGATTTCCCTTGATGCAAAAATTATAGCAAGAGGCTTCCTAAAAACTCAGAGTTATGTAAATATTTGTAATTTCCCCATCTACTTCATCCCAAACCTCCAAGTTCTAAATTTAACACCAAAGGACCAATGTCTGTTTCTGCGGAAGTATAAAGAGCTGTTCCCAAAAATAAATCTGTGTGCTAAATATACCCACAAGCTGAAGGAAACTTGTCAAGATGCATTTAAAATAGAAGTCTGATCCTGAACAATGAAGAGAGCGGCCTGCAGTATCTGACCCGCAACTAAACACTGTACTAAACACTTAGTCAAGATGGGTTAGAGCAGGAGTGCACAGCGTGCCGTTAGCTCTTACTGAGTCAAGAGAGACTATTGCTATGGGGTTTTCTGCATGGGGAGTTCATTTTTCTCAGAAACTTGCCTTTCTCCCCATCTGAGCTCTTGAAAAAATTACTTTTCTTCCAGTCATTTTGCAGTATAATTGCAGAACAGAAAATGCAAACTTCCAACCACTTCAGCACGTTTAGCGTATCAGAAACATGTTGACTTCTTAAATAAATGTCTTGCTTTCCCTGTAATTAACTTTAAAGGGTAGATTTTTGCACTGACAGGTGACAAGCAGCTATTCTGCGGCTGTCTCGGGGGTCTTGAGCTTGACCTTAATAAATAATGCAATGTTTTCTTAATTTGAAGAGTAACATGTGCTTTTTCTCTTCCCTGCCAAAGTGGATACAGTTGTTCTTCCCACAGCTGATGTGTTAGCAGAGGCAGCGTATGCCTTTGTGCACAATGCAATTAGCTTTATGTGGGCAAGTAGGCCACGCCATAGCAATTAAATATTTTCAGAATTTTAAGTTTAAACAAGATAAAAATTATCTTATATCCCTTTTTCCCTTACATTGTGGGGGATGTAGACACAACCAGTGTTTCTTAGGGTCCTCTTTGGCCATGGAGGTGCTGCCATTAGCAGCTGATGGCTTTCACCCAGCACATCCACATCCTTATGGGCAGCAGCAGGAGATGTAGTTGAAAGATGAACACAGCCATGTCCTCAGGAGCAGAGGGTCATACAGAGGCACTGCCAGCTTCTGGGCTGCTCTTGGTGAATCCCCTTGATGGGCCTTTTTCCTCATCATGTATATATGTGACCCTGTGGGTTTTGTCCACATTAAGCATCCACCAGCCTCCTGGGTGCAGACCAAGGGACACAGCCCACTGGTGATGCCGGCATGTGCTGGTGGTGACCTGGTGGCACTGAGTATCGCCACTTCACTGGTTTTGTGGATTCAGTAGGTCTGCCAGTCTCCAGAGCCAGGTTCTTGGGAAACCTCCACAGATTTCTCCTCCTTGTCCTCTCTTCTCTTGCTTTCTAGTTCCTATTTCTCCATGAATGTTCACAGGTACTTATAGAGCCCATTCATGCAAACTCATACAAGTGGGGGTCTTTATATCGTCTACAGCCCATTCTATATGCTACTTTGAGGCAAAAGAGGGAGATAGGCCCAAGTTTGGGTTGGACACTGAGGAGTTAAAGCCATAGAGTGCAATGTGTTTCTGTTAACCTCTCCTCCCATTGTCGGTGCTGCACCTTGCCTTGGCATAACACTTGCTTCTGAGCTGCCTGTAAGTCCCATCTTAGTTATGTATAAGACTCATTTGTCTGAAGAAGCAGTATGCCTTGTTGGAATATGTCACAGGTTACAAGTGCTGGTAACCAGGGTGCACACACAACATCTCAAATCCTATAACAAAAGGGTGTTTTGCAAAATGGTGAAAGAGCCCATTCTTGAGAGGTTCCCACAGCAGCTTCCACTCAGGGACAAAAATCAGCAGCTTAGGATGCAGAATGCATGGGGTTTGCATCAGAGACTGGGGCTGAATTGGAGATTTCCCAACAGGACACAGTCACTGCTGTAATTGGCAGTTTAATGTCAGGTCGTTTGTCAGGTGAGTGTGAAATGCTTTGAAAACCCCTCGGGGTTAGATTTTTTAGGCTTCTACTCCCAAGTGGTTTTCTTTGCTCCCTGGGACACTGGAGGAGTTTATCACAGAGGCTTTTGAAGAAGTTTTACAGTGTAGAATCCATAATAACAACACACAAAACAGTCCATCCGCTGTTATGGTGACAAACGCACAGGGGAGGAGAAGCACAATAACCTGCGCCAACATTTATATACATGAATCTGTGTTCAGCAGGCTCCTCGGCTTCCTTTGCAGGGAAAAGGTTTGTGCACCAAAGAAAGACATTAATGATTGGCTAAACCCAGTTGTGAGATCTGCTTCACTTCTGGTCTGCAGTCCCCGTACTGAAATCACTGGGCACATTGTGCTTGTCAGGGCAGTGGCCTGCATCGTACCAATGCTGCCCAGTGCCATCACTGGGAAACACCCACTTAAGGTAGGTGGTGAAGCAGCTATAATTTTGTTGAAATTAACTTTATATTTTCTTTTTGTTTCAAGACTGCGTCAGACCTTCCAGATTTTCTTGTTCTGTCTGTGAGAAATTTGCTTGGATAATATTGCTGGGAGAGACCCTGGATTTATTGTAAGCAAAATAATAACCAGCAACAAACACAGAAGAATTCATTTTCTGAACAAATCCTGTATGTTTTTACAGAGGGTAAAATTGCTGGCAAAATGAAAAACATGTAAAATTACACAAATGGCCTGATGGAAAAGAATGAGTGCTTTAATAAAGCAGAGGCTTACTACATTGAGGAAGTATTTATGCAATTAAATATTAGTAAAGATGGGCTGTATTTGTTTAATTATTCTTCAGTAACTAGAGGATTACAATCTAGTGCTCTGGCCAACTAAACTGGGACATAAATCCATGGTGCAATTATTCTGTGCCTTCAGGTACCTCCTGGGGTCAGCAGCAGCGCAACTGCTCTAGGAAGGCATCCAATGATGCCTGCACATTTCTCCACTTTCTCGCATCTGAGCTCTTGCACCTATTAAGGACTGGGTAATGAGAATCAGTGAGTTAGTGCATTTTTCCCTATGTTATTACTACTCCTTTTCTCACTGACCTGCAGTACAACATCCTGGGATCCTCCCTGGGCTCTGTCTGTCACTCTTCTCCATCCCCCTTAGGGCTCATCACCCACAGTCATGGGGCAAAGGCTGCCACAGATAGGTAATTCCTGATTGAAGGTGTATCCCATGGGATGCTGAATGCTTGCGGTACCTGTGAAAGTCTGAAGCCAGCCTGCAGGAGGGAGGTAATGCTGGCATTCCCTCTGCCTTTCTGAGGCATCAGAAAAAAATACCTTTTTTTTTACCCCAATCTGCAGGTCTTACAGTGGTTAAATTCCACACTATGCAGAGGGATCTTGGCCACTAATAATGATGGTGAGGATAACAACAATCAGTATATTAATAATGCACTAGGGAATAATTGGAGGTAGATCCAAGATGAAAGCCAGAAAAGGAAGATAATTTCTTAGATCCTTTTCTCTTTAGGTATGCACTGAATTTTTTAATATTAACAAGTGCTATTACACTAAATAAACCCATAAGCATTCTAGACCTTCAAAGGGCTGGGTTTAGATCTTCAGTGTGCCTGCAATAACACCAGACCCCAAAAGTTGTTCCAAATAAGCAATTTGCAATGTATAAGAAGAGCCACCAGCACATAAGCTGTGATTCCAGCACCAGATAAATATTCTCTGATACTTATTATGCCCATCAGGCTTTCAGGAAACTTAGCCATGAGGAAAAATAAGCTGATGCGGTTCTTTCTATAAACTAGGAACAGGAGCGACTGAAGGCAAGAGAGCAAGAGCTGGTGAATCGGATTCAAACTGGTTTTGCGTGCTGTGACAGCCAGGTGAGCAGGGGTAGGTGTTGCTTCAAGCACTGATGCTCAGCTGATCGCTCTGAGGGTGGCTCGGCCGCTTCCAGAGTGCTGTATTCCTTCTGTCCCTGCAATTCCCTTGGGGAAAGTCTCACTGGTCCAGCCCAGCTGTGTGACTGTGATCAGGAGCCTGATCTTCTCATCTGCTCCTCATGCATGTGCTTCCCTAAGGATATGCGTATGGCCCTTGTAATCACCTATAGCCCTTTAACCTATGGTGGGAGGGACTTTGAGGCCATCATGGCCTTTCATTTAAGCAGGTTAGAAATCAGGAAATGACCGTGGGATATGCAGGGCAAGGAGGCATTTAGACAGCTATGAGATGGGGAAAGCAGCATTGTCACCCAAAGGTCAGTACTAGCATTTAAGGCAGTTGAGAACTTTCCTTAAGCTAGCATGCTCTGAGTTTGAAGGAAGGATCAGCAAGTGGCATTGTGGATTAAAATAACAAGCTATTTCTGAAAAACACCTCCTGTAAAGAGTAAATGCAGCTGGTGGTCTCAGTGGGAGCTAGGAAATATCGACAGGCATAGTTCCAACAATCCCTATGGAAAGACTCAAAGAGCAAACCCCTTCCTGGTAAGCTCTTCTATCCCTTTGTGCTTTAGAAAAAGTTATGTACACCTGATTCATGATTTGGCTTTATAACCAGTGATTGTTTAGAGGCTATACAGATTTGTTTGTTACCAGTGGCTGCTGTCACAGAGATGCTAGTGTGACATTGTTCACTAGTCCGTACAGTCTGATGCCCCATCTTCCTGAATTGGGGCATGGAGCATCTTGATCATGGTTTATTTGGGCTCTGCGGAGTCTTAGAGAGCTACTGTGGACTTTTCCTCCCCTTTTCTCAATTCCACTGTGCTAGAGCATTCATTTGTGTCTTGTTCATTATTCAAATACAAGAATTCATTTATATTCATTTGTATCTCATTGCCCACTCTGCTTAATACATTTGTGTTGCTGCTGAGATAGTGGAAGGCTTCGGAGGGAAACTGCAGGATGTTGTGAGTACTCGAGCCTTCTTTTCTATCACTCAGGCTCCTTGGTTTCCCTGTTATCCCACTGTTATCTGGACAAAGTGATGATGGCAGTGCAAAGAAAAAGAGATCTGTGGTAGTAGAAAGGGTTGGGATTGCAGCAGTGAAGACAAAAAACCTCCAGTTTTGTCTTATTTTGCTGTCAAATGCTGACACAATTCACAAGCATGGATTTAACTGCATTTTATCCCTTGTTGCTGGACATGTACCTAGACTTCAGAAACAACAGAGGAACAAAAGCCTGTAGTTCATGTATAAGGAGACTCCAGTGCAACAGAAGTCTAGAAAATTTATTCATGCTTTAAAAGAGATCTGGAAGTTTGGTCCACCCCTAGATTTTATTCCCCAAGATAAGCATTATACACAGTACAACTGAGCTTTTCCTGCAATCCAGTTTTTAATCATCATTGACAAGACAGTTTTCCCAGTGTCAGGATGCTGCACAGCACGCCTCCCTTCCTCGGCAGCCTCCTCTACATGCCTCTGCTGCTGCGTCTCACCAAGGAGCAGGCACTGCTGCCATGACTCAGCTGCGCAACACTCAGCTTCTCTGTGTGTCACGAAGAGCAGCTCTCCCCCTCCCGGCTCTCATGCTCCCAGTGAAAGAAAATGTCTTCCCTGGCAGACTGAAACAAAGCAGTTTCTTATCCTAATGAAAACCCAGGTGCCTGAGCCCTTTGCGAAGCAAAGCCTGTAGCCACAGAGGTGGTATGGGCATTCCTATGTAGGATGTGAACCCTAGGGAAGAGAAATTTGCTCATAAATGAGGCTGGAGCTGAGATGCTGACCTGTGCTGCCACCCATGGCTGGATTGCACAAGAGGACAGATGGATAGGGTTGTGGGGTCTGATCCACTTACAGCAATTCTATCCCCTTTGCCCACACTGTGCCAATGCTGCTGTCACAGCCTTTGGAAAGCAGACGGGAAGGGAGCTGGGGATGAAGCTGGTGCTGGTCCAGGAAAGCAGGGGCAGAAGGAAAGAACCTCAGTCACAGAGGGAGGATGAGGATCCAAGAAATAGCCCTTGCCAAGAGTTCTCCATGTGCCACATAAATGCAAACCAGAATCAGGAAATCACAACAGGTATTTTTTCTTGTGGGAAAAACCCCCTGCATTTTTCATATCAATGTACAGCTTAGTAGGCCCTTCACTACAAGAAAGATATGGAGTTGCTGGGGCAGGTCCAGAGAATGGCAGTCTTGGGGTAAAGCTTGGACTTGATGATCTTCAAGGTCTTTTCCAAACTATCTGGTTCTATGATTCTGTAATTCTAAGATATTAGTTGCCTACCATGGAAGGGTGAATGATGAAAATGACCCTTTGAGAATCTAAAACTGACAGGAAATCAAGGTGTTTCCCTATGGATTTTTAAGCACAAGGAGGCTGCTCACAGTTTAAAGAAATCCTTTAGGCCCCCAAGGTACGAGTACTCCCTGGGGGAAACAGATTAGAGCATCACAGCAGGCCTCAGCCAGGTATAGCAAGTGAGTTGGTGGCAAGAGCATTTTAAGAAAGGGCATTGAGCAGCAAGTTCAGGGAGGCTCTGTTTGTGCTTAAACATTCGGGGAACTTTTAAGAACTATTGAGGAAAACTGCTGAGGGAACCAACTCCAAGGAGTTTTGCAGCTCTATTATTTAAGGTCAAGAAAAAACAGGAAACCAACATTGTCTCTTAAATCTTTAAGATGTCAGTAAATAAATGATGTGGTTTTCAGAACTGTAAAGTATCTCATATCTTCTGCTGACTTCAGCTGGAGCACTGGGTGCTCAGCACTTCTGGAAATAAAATCATTTGTTTGCCAGACCTCAGAAGGAAAAGCTGAGGAGGCTGACTTGAAGTTCTTGTTCTTGCAAATATGAATATGAAGCAGGATATAAAAATATGAACTGAATATGAATTGAAGCAGAATATGAAACTTAAATCAGTTGTGTTCCCTCAGGAAGATCATTATTTGGAAGAAAAGAAAAAGTGCATATAAAGACAAATTAGTAAACACCATAGGAAAAGAGGAAGGATGGAACTTGCTTTGCATTATTATTATTTCCTGTCTTAGAGCTGGTCTGCTTCTGCCTTCACTTTGTGGCATTTGTAATAGCTCTGCATTGAGCTAATTGCTTCCAGCCCTGAGGGCTTTCATGTTAATGTAGGCAACGCTAATGCCTTAACTGTTAATTAACTTGATAGCAAAGTAGTTGAGGAAGGGACTGAAATGTCCAAGAGTGGAGATAACCAAGTATGAAAAAAGCTTCACTCCTGGGGGGTGAAGGGCAAGGCAGGCTGGCACAGATGCTGGAGATGAGGGGCTGCTCCATGGATCTCTGGCTGTTCTTGACAGGACGCTTGTGTTGTGATCAAAAGTTACAGCTAATAGACAAAAACTCTTAAACAATGGGAAAATGTGGAAATCGTGTTCTAATAGAGGATGGGTCACAAAAGTGTTCTACAGAAACTGAAATTTTCCAAGTGATTTTTCCTCCTGTGACATTCCACTGGAAAACAAAATCCCTTGGTTGGTTAACCTGAAATATTCTTCATTTATTCCTCTTCCACTGCAGTGTACCAGCAACTGGAAAAATCTTAAAATAGGACTTGAGAGAGGTAAAGCCATGGCATGCTAGTGCCAGAAAGGAGTAAGAGGAGATCCCAAAATATGATTGATCTAATATGATGCCCACTTGGAAAGCCAGAGATCAATGCCTGATGTCCCTGCCCATGGCAGGGGGGTTGGAACTAGATGATCTTAAGGTCCTTTCCAACCCTAACCATTCTGTGATTCTATGATTCTATAATTGAAAACATTTTGTCCTGGCCGACATAAAAATATTAAGCCCAGGAATGTTCAATGCTTTGATTCCTCATTCTAATTTGGAATGAAAATAATGTCAAAATGAGAAGACTTCCTACAGTACAAAAATAGTAAGACAATTTTTTGGTAATTTCTTCAAATGACTAATGTTTTCTTTTCCTGAACAGTAATTCACACATTTTAATTCAAACATCCTGGCAGAAAAATATTTGTATAGATATTAATTTTAATAAGGGATTTCATAGTACTAATCTCCTACTACAGAGCACCATTCAGAATCGCTTTATTACACAGTTTGCCTAGCAAAACATTTCATCATGCAGAAGTGAGAACAGCCTAAATGCACTGTTCTGACAAAAAGAGAGAAAAATAAGATTCAAAGACTGAACAAGATGGTGAGGCTATGGTGAAACAAAAAAAGGTACCAGAAAGCTGCTGAAGAAGAATCACAGGTAATGCAGTGGAGGTGATCTGTGATGAACTTGTATGGAGTTTGCTCTTTAATGCATTGAAAAAAGCTTTACAAAGGGAGGCTGATATGAGAGTTGCAGGCAAGGGAGGTGAAGTGAACCACAGCGAGTGACTCTGTTGCTCACTCTGCAAACCAAGAATCATCAGGCACAACTGAATGTACCTTTTACAATATGAGGTCCTGTTCTATTGACATGACACGAAGGCCAGAGTAACTTTTCTCTCTGGACCCTGACACAAGGCATGAGTCGGAATGATGAAAAATACTGATTCATCACATGGACTTTTCTTTAAATCAAGCTAAGTGTTGCATTAATTTTTCTGCAAACCTGTTTGGCAATCCGTTCTGAAGCCTGGACGCGTCTAAGGGATAAGCCTCACTCAAGCTGTGGATAGCTTGACATATTCCTTGTCTTGGAGTGCTATCCACAGTGATTTACTGTGTGCTGCTCAGTTACCAGTATCACTGTTCTTTAAGTGCAACACCTCCCACTACTTCCAGCCATTGTCAAGGGAAGAGGGATTTAATGAATTTGAGAACTGGGTGCAATAATACTATAAATTTAGGGACAGGAGGGACCACTGTGATGTTTGGTGACCTGATTATTAGTTGACACAATTTCAATCGCTATCAGCAACGCATAAAAATACTCTTCAAAACTGATCACCTTCAGGCCACTAACTTGAAGCTGAACCAAACAGCATCTTTGGGAGTAAGGCTGCTTGGCACTACCCTCAAAGATGCCGTGTTATTCTGTTTCCAGCACTTAATGAACTTGTGATTTTTGAAACCTTAATTCTCAGTCTTGTTAAGAACTGTGATTTCTTCTAGCAAACCTACAGACCAAGGTGAGCCTGTGAAATACACTTCCATTTCTTTGCTCTGTATATAGCCCTGAATTACATCATGTGAAACATTGTTGTTACTGAAAAAATATATGCATGTGTATTTTCCTATTTTCTCTTTTGGTCACCTGCGTAGAGCCATTCTTCTAGGCTGAAAGTGCTTTCCTGAAATATGCCAACAATTTTTGCAGTACATAAGTTAACAGATGAGCTCCTGCCTCCCACTTTCCTCTAGGACCTCACAGATGGGGGCTACAGCAGCTGGGCTGAGTGCTGGAGCAGTACCAGACATCTGCCTTCTGAGCAGGGAATTCAGGATGTTCCACTTCGCATAACCTTTGCCTTAGGGTCAAAATTACCTTTTTTAACCAGACGTGGTTGTCCTTCTGGGGCTGTGCTCACATTTAAACCTCCTGCTTAGGAATGCATTTGGATTTATTTCGGTGACCATATCGTTTAGCAGAAGTTGTTCAGTAACAACTAACTTTCCCATCCAGCCATGTTTTTTGTTCTATTTCTCAGTGCTATGGGATTTCACATGATGTGTATTTTCATGGAATTAATATCAATACGATGTTCTATATCCCTAATGTATCTCAGCTCATTAAGTACCTTAATTCATTTTGTAAGAATGTCTTTTGCTTTCTACTCAGTAGATGTACCCATTTGTGTATCATCATTTGTAGGCTGTTCTCAACCCCAGAGCACAGAAGAATTCTCCTGCTATTTAAAATTACACTCCAAAGTGATAGTTCTTATACCTACATGCTAATATCTTTTTGGTAGATCAGCTTATGATGTGCCCACTGCATAAAGCAAGCTGAATTCTCTGCCTTAGCATTAGGCTGTCACTAATTGTTTTTATATGTGTTTGCTATGATTACATTGTCCTCATTTCCAGAGTCTGTTTTGAAACACAATATTAGTTCATTTATTTCCTGTGTCACAAACTAATCTCATGGTGAACATTGCTTTGCAAGCTTATTGAGATAATGTTCCTCATGAGAGTTTTGTCCTGCTGTTATCTTTGTGCTTTTATTTTTTTTAATGGTAGGAGTGTCACCCTTTCATAAAGTGAATTGCTTTGATTGCAGATAGAAGAATTTGCCCCTTGTGCTGAATACCTTTGGGTCTTATTATGACTGCTGTCTCATTTATGGCTCCTGGACCTAGCTGTGTGTTCACCCTGGATTCTGTCTATTTTTCCTTAGATGCACGTCAGCACTGCTGCTGTCTTCTATCTCTTGTGTTTGGGAATCACATCTTAACTTTCCTCCTGTGGTGGTTCAAGCCAAGTCCCTTTCTGACAGTACCTTTCTGATCTGTAATACCCAAACTACTTTCAGTTCTATTTAGTCTATATGGTAAGATGGCTCAAACTGTGCATCCCTTAGCATCAGGCTCAGCCATGTCTGGTGGCTTGCTTGCTTTGGCTCTCCATGAGCAGCTGTACTGGGGAAACTGTGGGAGTGCAGGAACCTAAATAGGGTTTTAAAAAAGCAACATGGAGAGTCTCACTGCCTCTTCAGATGCTTAAATAACATTTGAAATCTGTCCTCTGACATTAGTTCTTCTCATTGAAATGGCTTTGAGAATGCAGCTATTGCACACACAAGGACTTTAATCTGTGAAGTTTCTCTCCTGTGCCTCTCGGAAGCCATGAAAGCTCCCAGTCATCTTCTAGGCTGCTCTGTCACTGGGCTGAGCAGTTCAGAGACTTCATGCTCGTTTTTTATCTGGAGGCTGACCTGATTCTGGAAGAACAGATAGAAGAAGTGACACACAATGAGCTGATTGGACATTGAGTTCCGATCTTTCCCTCAAGCACTGTCCATGTTTCTCTGCCCAATTTTTAGCACTTGGTCTCAGGGAAATCATGTCCTTCTCTTCACACGCAGCCATAGGGTTTCAGCAAAGTGCTCCTGCATCCACACTGTGTCCTTCATTGCACTAGGAGATATCATCTAGACAGATGCTCGCTTTTGAGTTACAGATCTCTGCGGACAGGGCAGACAGGGATGTTACTGTATTCCTAGGTAGTGCTTCCAGTGGCCAATTATTTTTGCCTAAAGATTTACATGTGATGTCTTGCCTGAGGCCATGGTGATGCTTTCAGAAGAAATTTTTGATGATGAAGCCAAGAACAAGGTACAGGTGAGAGGCTAATGATCACTTTGCTCCAGGGATGTCACTGGTCCTTGGCCCTTTCTCTCTGCTCATTGTTTTTGTTGAGCTCAGGAAAATTCCTTTTGCGTCCAACACCCTCTCTTTACAGGCCTAATCCTGGAAGCAGCCACCCGTGCTTCCAGGGATTTGACCAAAGCCAGTCTTCTCTCACTCTGAAGATGACAGCTATGGGCATATGCTCCGTGTTTTTCCTCCCATCACTTCCAGAAGGTGCTCTGATAGGTTTTACTTAAGGTCAATATCAAGGAGCCGACAAGAGAGTCTTTGAGTCTTTAAGTCCATGTAGATGAAGAGCATGCTCTCCCTTAACCTTTTCATCACATAATTTTTAAAACTGAACTTCTTTAAGCTCTCATTAACATACCCTTTTTCTTTTCTTTTTCTTTTTTTTTTTTTTTTTTTTAGCTATTTTTGGAAACAGATTTATAATTAGCCAGTAGCCTTTAAAAAGCGCAGAACTTGGAATTCAGCTGAGCATAAATGGTGGCAGCCTATGAAGTGAATTCAGGTTGTCAGAAAGTGTGGCAAACTCTGTATGATTCACCTCTGCTCACCTGACTGGGGCTAACTACACATTTCCCTAGGAACACATCTAATGTTTCAGGTATTGTTTTCCATTTTCCAAGTTGTTAATAAAGATACGGAATAGTGCTAGCCTAGGCAGGATTCCTGTGGGACTCCATGAGACACATGGTTGAAGCTATTGTGAGTGCACATCTCCCACACTGCAAAGAGGAGCTGAGGGTCTGTATGGTCAGGTTTATTTTTAGATTAGTAAGTAAGAATTAGTGACAGAGTGGGTGCTGTATCTACACTTGTATGTCTCTCCCTGCAGTGGGAAAGTCGCTGTTCCCATCTCAGAAGAATGCTGCTGCCATGGTGGAGCAGGACATGCATGCTCCAAAGTTGTAAAGTATGAAAGAAAAAAGGGCTGAGTGTTGCCCTCCCTCTTAAAATTATAGAACAAAACATGCCAGTGACAGTGAAAGTGCTGAGCAGAGATTGGCCTGGGTATACCTTTCCTTGATGTGAAATTCATATGGGATTGTTCAGTAACAGGGCTCATCTGAGTGTGCACCATGACCCTGGGTGGCTGCCAGCTCTACACTGCCTGCAACTCTCTGCATCTGCCTGGGGCTTTCTGACCCCAGGGCTCAGCTGGGCTGTCCGTCCACACTGCAGCAAGAGGTGACGAAATCACTGCAGGAAAGGTGGGGATATGGAATGGAGGCTGCAGCAGCGTCACACAGATGAGCCAGCCTCCCATGTCAGAGTGTGTTTTGTAATCTAGATGTACCAGGCTATGGTTCCTCCAGATGTTCATCACCATGCCCAGCCTCTGTGGGCACCAGAGAACATTTGCTTTATTGCTGGTGTTCAGATGCCCTCCTGTGACTTACTACAGGTGACTGACAGCACCACTGGGGCACCGGTGGGTGAGGAGGAGCTGTGTCGTGAAGGGAAGCATTTCCACAGCATGAGCAGACAAGCAACATAAATTGCTTTAGAAACATCACTGCTGGTGCTAAGCTCCAGATCTTGGCCCACATATGATGCTTGTATCATAGAGGTGTTGCCCAAATGGTTTTGGAAACCAGGTCTCCAAACATGTCTCAAGTTAATTAATACAGATTAGGGGCTAAGACTGAATTCATGTTATTATTCAATTCTGTTCATTTAGGTAATGGGTCTTAGTACCAAGTCTTCTCTTACTAGCCAGTGAGGCAAGAGGTGGTGATTTTCTTTTCAAAGTGAGATCTTAATGATGTCCCACAAAGGATGCAATATGACTCCTAAAATAAACCCCCTCAATCACTGCTTGATTGCACAACAGCAGTCAGGTGTCCACCCTGTTCAGCTTACCTTGTCTCTGGCTGCTGTTCTTTTGCTGCACTTTCAGGCAGGTCAATAGCGAACCTACAGAGCAAGAGAGAAAGAAACGTTTTATTATTATGATTAATTATTTTCATTATGATAGCTCCTGGCAACTGAGGCACAGAATAGGTCCCTGCTGGGGAAGGCACTCTGCAGACACAATGGAAAGGCAATCCCTGCCCCAAGCAGCTTAAACATTAAGCAAAAAGATTATGAGAACAGAGACTCAGTCTCAGCGTCATGAAGCTCTACTTTCCTTCTGCAGCAGTGAAAACACGAAAATCAAAGATTATTGCCTGACAGATGTTTCCATAAAGCAATAAAATGAGCAAGGAGAAAAGCAGTCTTGCATGAAGGCAATAATTTCCCTTTGGATGCTTGATTGCTGCTTCACCAGGAAGTTTTCCATGTCCCTCTTCATCCCCCTGACTGGCAGCCATTCCTCTCTGTGAGCAGTTTCTTGAAGCCTATAAAGGGAAGCCTTGGGACAAGAAAACCTTTTGAGTGGGAAAGCTCCACAACACACCTCTTCAACACTGTGCGTGCTCCACAACCTCCTCTGCCTCCCGCAGGGAAACTGCTCCCAAGGGGCTGTTTCAATACTCATCACAAATAACTTTCCCATAGTCTCTGCAAGGCCATGTGTCAGAATAGCTCCAAATATTTTATTAATGGGACAATGCCTACCTGCGGTGTAATGCTCAGGTCCAAAGCCAGCTCTTTGCCTCTCTGTACCAGCGACAACACTTATATAAGGGTGACTCATGGCCTGAGCAGCTAAAGCTCTGGGATGCTATTTTCTCCTCAATAGCAGTGCATGTTACCTAGGGTCTGTTTTTGGAGCTGAAACTGCTTATTTCACCCCTCAGCATTTCACTGGCCAGGAGGGAAAAGGCAGTAATGCAAATTTCTGTTTTGTGTTAAAAAAAAAGAAGAAAGCTTCATTTAGTAATGCCCATGTATTCTTTAAACATTTATCGCTTTGCTCTTTCTCAGAACTAGTTCTCATCAATTTATCATGTGCCTTACATTTTGCTGCCTACGTTTTCTTACTTTTGGTAAATCTTTTAAAGGCAGCCTGAAGAGGTAAAATGCCAACCATGAGCCACTTTGCAAGCTGGTGGCTGGGTGTCTGAATGGCTCTGCTACTCGGCACTGGGAAAAATGTGTAATCTGAAAACCCCAGTTCCTCTCTTCTGACGGCAGCATCCCTGTCTTCACCCACTGCCAGCACCCTCCTTCTCCACCAGGACAGCCAGCCATAGACCAGCGCTGAAATAAGACAGTGGGGAGGTGGAGGAAAACAACTCTGCTATCTCCCCCTGCACCATCTGCCCACCTTGGCAGCTGGGCAGTGGGCATCATTGGCTGGGGACACACAATTGTGCCCATGGGGCTGGAATCAGGCAGTGCCCAGCTACTGGGCTGTGGTGAACAACTACTACAGTGGTACCCTGTCCTGTCTGGACAGCAGGTCAGGGTGTTCAGCAAACACTGTGAGCTGCTCTCCTGGCTCTGGGCTCAGAGCCTGGGATGCTGTGCAACAGCCTGGCTGACCCATGTCCACAGGAAGCCACCCTCCACAGTTAACCAGCTGCTTCCAGGTACCATGGGGACAGTGGATAACCAGAAAGCCAGTGAGGAGGGATGGTGTCTCTCCCTGTCCTTTGATGGCACATGGACATGGGGTGGTGGAGCCCTCTCCCCACACTGGCATGGGGACAGCTGGTACATAGCATGCTTCCCATGCCAGTCACCCTAAAGGGTTTCATGCTGCACCACATTCCAGCTTTAAAGATTTAAGAGCAGAGTGGCTGCTACCTCCTGCCAAGCAGGAGCTGTTTCTTTACAATGTATGTTCTATTTATAGATTAACGTTACCATTTGCAAGAGGAATGACTTGGGCTCTGAGTTATCGCTTCCTATTAACCTGAAATTATTGAGTGTCTGAAATTCGTGAGGAAACCCGGTGAGCAGAAAGTATCAGAAAAATATTTCTCTCCTTTCCTTGAAGCACAGAGAACAAACAACTGCTCCCTTTGAGGGGCTGTGCAAAACCACACAAATGTCAAACAGGAGCACCAGGCAATCGTCTCCTTAGAGAATCACAAACATTAACCATTCTCCATCCCGTGTGTTTACAGCTCTTCATACATATTGCATATCATATACATTAACAGATTCCTATTTTCCATTAATAATTGGCTTTAGATTGCACAGAGGGGCAGGTTATGCATCCCCCCGTTGTGTATTGCAGCCCTTGCTCCTATGGAAATGTTTCCCTCCAGCAACAATGCAACAGTCTTGGGTTTTTGTTTGAACAGCCTTTGAAGGGCCTGGGGAAAAAATGTCCCCATTCAGCTACACAGGGCTGGGTATGGGCAAGGGCTGCAATAGCACTCTTGTCCCACCACTGTAGGGCCAGCCCCACTCCCATCCCCAACAGCGTATTTCTGTACTGCCTCGCGGATGCTTGGCACATAGGGCAGGGCTCATCTCAGCAAGTTTAGACACCTACAATTTAGGCATCTTCTTAATGTGATTGTCTGGGTCTCTTCTTCATTCCACCTGGGTGCCAGCTGCCCCACGCAAAGGTGGCTGAACAGTCAATAAACAGATGGGCTGAACTGCTCTCCCATCTTTCTTAGTGTTAAATGCAGAACTTCATTCGCTAGCTCATGAGAGATGACTGACTTTGTTTAGGTGTCTAAGTGATCCAGCATGAAGCTTAGGCTGTGAGGAGGGCAGCCCTCATACCTCCAGGGTAGCCCCTGCAATTATGCAGTAAGCCACTTGCTGTCCCTGAGTCTGGAAATCAGGGAAAGGAGAGGGAAGAAAGCCTTACTCTTGTCATTT
Source organism: Coracopsis vasa (assembly GCA_026283785.1). Lineage (NCBI taxonomy): Eukaryota > Metazoa > Chordata > Aves > Psittaciformes > Psittacidae > Coracopsis > Coracopsis vasa. The sequence continues at coordinate 51,506 of JANHGB010047342.1, forward strand.
AACCTCCACATCTGAAATGCAGTATTTTTAGTGCCTCATTTTCAAGCATTCTTCCTTTTCATTCAACCAAATCAAGAATAATCACTTGCATTTATGTAGCAGCTTTCAGGCAGAATAAATCTAAAATGCTTTACAGATCCAAGATGGCTATTTACATTGCTTTTTATTTAATCCTCCTTATGCTCTGGTTAGGGACAAACCGGTATCAATCAATTCTTTCTGCACTTATGAACTTTCATGATCTGTGACTGACAGTTTTAATAACCTTCTTTATGAAGCCGAGCAGCATCCAGAGTAGAATCACAGAATCATAGAATGGTTTGGTTGGAATGGATCTTTCAGATCATCCAGTTCCAACCTCCCTGCCATGGGCAGGGACAACTTCCACTAGACCAGGTTGCTCAAAGCACCATCCAGCCTGGCCTTGA
>JANHGB010047343.1:0-17539 GCA_026283785.1 Coracopsis vasa
GCAGCCTTCTCTTCTCCAGGCTGAACAGCCCCAACTTTCTCAGCCTGTCTTCATACGGGAGGTGCTCCAGCCCCCTGGTCATCCTCGCGGCCCTCCTCTGGACAATGACCCTTCTGCAGACAGATGGTACTACGATTGGTACTAGATTTAAGGGTCACATAAGAATTTGCATTAAAATAGATAAATCAGAATTAGATACAGTTTGAGCCAGATACAGCAAGAGCCTCTGCATCCTTACAGGTGAGCCTCCAGCAAGCTGATTCTAATGGATGCTGTAACATTAACAGTGAAACTCCAGGACTTCGTTAATCACCGTGTCACCATCAGCTTCAGCTACAATAATTTGTCTCTGGTCAGGTGGATCAAAATCTGAGTGATTTTAGCTATGAAAAATGTGTGCATCTGCATCTAACTGTTATAGAAATTCTAATCAGTTTGAGTACAAGTACACTCTTTTGTTTTACATCCCATGGGATCAGAAAGCTCTTTCTCCCCAAGCTGCAGAGTCACAATTATTTGTGAGAGATGGATGTATTCGGAACAGTTGATCCACTGACACATCTACTATAACAAAGAAGGAGCTAAATACAAGGAGAAAGGTAAAAGGAGAAAGCTAAATTATCCTTTAAGATTAATTTCAAGGAAGCAGATATCTATTAAACAATATATTTAAAAACAAAATCTAAACCAAAACCAAACCGAAGCTTTTGGAATCCAGTTCAGCCATTGGCTGTTACCTCTCCCTGGATTCTGATCAAAGAACATGACAGACTTCCTTATTTTCTTTGCATCTTATTTCATTACCATGCCTTTGGAGGAGCAGTGGCAGTGGCAGAAGGGACCACCCCTGACATTCACTTAATTCCAATAAGCATCTTCTGTCCTGCTGCAGACAGGCTTTATCTGACAAGCTCTTTCTGGCTGACTAATGTGCCTTGGGTCATGTTTATGGCTAGCATAGATACTTGTAGAGCAGATATGACTTATTACAACATGTGCCACTTGTAATGAAAATCTCACTTTCCAGGAGAGGGAAAAAAAGAAGAAACAAGCAACAGCTTTATAAAGGAACATCTTTCAAGATGTTCTGTTTAGGTAAAATCTAATTCCAAGCATTCCAGCAATTTATTTTCATTCAGACAGAAAATGACTACTTTTTGAGGCAGGATTGTTGTATGTTAGAGAAATGCTATAATAAAATACAGTTTCTAATAGCAATACACTATAGAAATTCTGGGTATTTAAGAGCAACACAGCCTTATTTGCAATGAACTGAAAAATTGAAATGACAGAGTCAGTGCTAAGGTCTCATCTCTTTCCTTATTATCCATGTTGTATAGTAATAGATGAGGTGAAGAATGAAAAATGTCGCTGTATCACGAGCTCTCAGAGCTGTGGCTTTCATCAGTAGGTCACCTACCTGCTCAGGGTTTAAATTGTCAGCAATTATTTCAAGTTTCCATGAAGGAAAATCGCCCTAGGAAAGGAAAACTTTACATTTGCTAACACCGCATTGTACAGGTTTGTGAGTCCCCTGTGTTCGCTTTTCTGGACACCAGATTTCTGTTATCCCTGTATGGTCATTAAAACAACAATTGCAGAATCCTCTTTTTCACTGGTGGTTGTATACTGGGCTAAATAAAATCTTCACTTATGCATTAAGTTTTGCACTTTCAGGAGTTACTAGGGTTCCATATTACTAGGGAATGCCACTCCAGTTAGTGCCTGCACCGACATTGTTCATTCCCACACCATGACTGCCTGCTGCACCCTGCACTTGGCCACAACCCTTGTGAGCACAAGCAAAGCCATCTCCACCTCTTTCTTCCGTCTTGTTGGAGCTATTGCTCCATGCTGTCTTTCAGAGCAGAAACACATGTATTTATACCTCACCATGCAGAGCTGGGAGCCCAGCATGCCTGGGATGCTCACTGCGATGCCCTTGTGCTGTCAGGTTGATCTGTGCAGTGTATGGAGGTTTCCAGCTGTTTTGTAGCTGGTTTTCCAAGCAGGCTGTAAAGCACCTGGAAATCCTATCTATCTATTTTTTTCCCCAAATCCTCTGATCTATGTAAGCAACACTTTCAGCTGGGAAAAGGTGACATTCCTAGGAAAATTCAAACATGTGCTCTGTCTCCACATCCATCTGGGCTCCTGCAAGAACATCAGTTCCTCCAAAACCATTTTAACCTCTCAACCACAATTTGACTTGAGAGGTGAGTGGTGATAACAGGTAGTTGCAGCTACCCATATATCAGCTACAAGGGCAGCTCCTGTACTCCATGGGGTAACTACGTGCTCCTATCAGTAGGCAGCCAGCATGCTCTGAGAGCAGCAGTTCAGGAGCTGCTGCAGCATTTTTAGGTGGTCATTGTAAAAAATCTGCACCAGAGTTTATAGTCATGGTGAGTTTCTAACAGGGAAAGGTTGGGTAACACATGTTAGAGGAGAAGAGGAGTGTGAGAGGGAGCAGGACATGTTTCTCCTTTCAGGCTGCCACCAGCAGCTCCAACAACATCTGGTTCAAACCACAGCGCTGCCAGGCTCCTGTTTCTTCTCCTGTTATATCTTCCACTTCTACATACAAGTATTAGCAAGAATCAGTCTGTCTTTAGGTCTTCTTTTCTGGTAAGCATTCAGGGTCTGATGAGTTCTACTTGCTTACTTACTTCCCTTGGTCTTTTTAATAGCTGCTACACAGTTCTCTCCATCTGCAGCAGGCTGATGTGGTTTAGAGCTTGGATCTGCTCCTCCCTCAGCTGCAGTATACTGAAAGCGACACCCATTTTTGTGCTGCTCTGATGTTCTTCAGCAACAACATCAAGGTGCAAAGATCAACTTTACTACCTATGACAGCCTGTTTCACCTATCTTATGCTTTATTATACATATGCATTGTCTGCACTTGCAGGTCTGCATTTGAAAACATCTTCCATAGGTGATTTAGTGACATAATTTGTATTAACTCAAATAAGAGTCAAATAGTCTGTAAGTTCAGAACACATGAAAAAGCACCCTTTGGCTTTAGAGGTACTAAAGAGCCACCTATATCCAGGTTGAGCAGATGTTGATACCGCAACATCCCAGACAAGGAAGCCAAGCTGTGTTAACAACAAACTTGTACTTCTATGGCTGTCTTTAATGCCTTTTGATGGTGGAGCAATACAGAACTCAGATGCCTTGTAACCGTTCTCTCAGGACAAGGTGAAAGGGCTGTTAGCTCATCCTAGTTAAAAAGGATCAATCACCTGGAAAGGCCCTACTATGGCTACGAAAATCAGGACAAGTGAAACACCCCTTCTGCAAATTTTGCTTTAACAGTCAGGGTGGATGATTACACACTCCTCCTTTTCCCTGGCAAGTCTTTTTGGTGCTATCCCATCAAACTGATGATAAGTACAGCCTACATTTACATTTCTTGAAATCCTTGCCTGAATCAGAGCTGAGTTTTGTTTCTCAGCAGCAAGAATGGGGTGGCCAGGACAACTACAGATAGTCTGTAATATGTGCTTATGTGGAGAAGAGAGGGTTGCACCAAAGGAAGAACAGCCAAGCAACAAACGGAACAGTCTGGAGTGGGAGGGATGGGTTCATGCACCATAAAGAGGGATGAAAGTGGAGGCTGAGGGACTAGGGTGAAGGAGGGTTGCCATTACCATGGAATTTACCCCTGGTCCAAGCTTCTTGCAAACACACAGAGCATTACTTTTATCTTTGCTCTCTTCCATGCAACCCAGGCACACCCCTTACTTTGTTCTCATTATCAAAATACAGAAGTCCTAATGAAGGTTCAAAGAAAAAGATCTGATCTGTAAAGGTATTTAGGACCATAAAAATGCAGATGAGCACCTGCACAACTACATCCTACCTTTTCAGATTTGGTGCATGGTTGCTTTCTACCTTACATAAGCTGGCAACAACCCGCTACAAACAAGTCTTTTCAGCTTTGTTGATCCCTGTATTGTTTCATTGTTGTAAATATCAGGTGGTAGCTTTGCAAAATAGTAGTCTTTTATAATAATAGTTTTCTTTTATTTTTTATCATAATGCATTCTACTGAATAGACCAAATCTAAAACTTCTTTAAGTTCTTTATGTCTGATCCTTCAGGTTGTAAGACCAAGAGCATGCAGCTGAAGTGTTTCAAGAGGGCATTATTATTTCTTTAGTGTGTAGTTCCTGTTGATTTAGATCCTCTAGATAATGTCCTTGGAGAATGAAGTATTGAAATGAAAATAGATCCATCTCATGAAGTTCTACTTACTACAGTTTCAATTAACTTAGTTATGTAGGTAATGGAAAAGAGAGTTAGATTGTAATTACCTTTTTCAATGTTCAAAGCACCAAAGAAATTGTCAATAACTATACACTTGCAGAGCAACAAGAAAGGTTAAATCTGATACCAAACTATCTCACTTACTTTATGCTGGATTTAATGAGAAAATAAAGTATTGAATGCATTCTATCAAGACATACCACTGTCTGCATTTTGACTGCAGAGTATAAGTCCATTTGGTCCAAGTACCACTCACTACTCATGTACACATATACACTTCTTTAACTTAATAAAAAAGACCCCCAAATCAATTTTTCATCTAAGAGCCAGTAAAGCCAAGCACAGGAAAGAGGATCTTGCATTGTGAAAGAAAACACAAAGAGAGCCCAAGAACATTTATCATGAGATCCATCACAGCAAAAGTTACCAGAAATCTTTTAAAGCTCTTTGCCAAAGGAAAGGTGATGACTAGAAGCTGATTTTGACATGCCAAGTAACTGCAGACTATCAGATGTTATAGCTGACTTAAAGGTTTTTCTTGTTTGTTTGCTTATTCTCTGACAAAATGATGGGCAAGAAAATTCAAGAGCATCATGTACTCTATTATGTGGGACTTAAATAGCGAGGTAGAATCTTTGCAGGTGTTTAACATCTTTGACTCAGATTCAGTCACAAACAACTTAAATTAACTGATCTTCGCCATAATTGTATGCCAAGGTTTATAAAAGCCTTAACTGCCAGTAGGTTTAGCATTTATTTTCCAGAAAGACTCTTTATTCACAAAGAAGTTTTAATTACACAGCTAGGATTTGAAAGTGCAAGAGGACTGTGCCCACCGATTTTGGTGGTGGTGGTGCTCATTTGTTTTTCGAAATCAAAGGTTTCTTGCCAAGTTAGCTGATCTGACAGTTCATTAAAACAAAGTCTAAAGCCTGCTAGCCCTCAAGCAGACTGATTCCATGGATTAGAGAGTACTTATTGCACCATCAGGGCAACTGCAATTTGTTCCTGAGGAAAAGAGAAAGGGGCCTCCTTCCAGAGCCACCCATTTTTATCGCCTGAATACCTCCAGTTTAAACTGGACAGAAAAGGAAAACTCGTGTGCTCAAACTCCACAAAGAAATCATGTCTCAGGTTGGCTCTGGCTTTACAGACCAAGACAGTAGTCAATCAACTAAATTTACTTCCATGAGAATTTAACTTCAAGGCTCTTCAGGAAATAGCCAAATCATAAAATTGCTTGGCCAAACTGAAATTCCACATGCCCTAACTCTGCTTGCTTCTCCCTGGTTATTCCTACAAACCCATGTGTATATCTCAGCCACTTCACTGCAAGATGAAGGCAGTTGTTATGGGAATTGTTCATATATTTATTTTGGACTGTTTTATCCATTAGTGTGACTTAGCAAGTCAAAAAGTGATGCCTCTCCTACAAGTTAGGCAGCATGCTCTTCAAACTAAGAGCTTGTTTTGACTAAACAAAGCAAAGTACACAGGTCTAAGTATGTGATACTTCTTCCTTACAAAAAAAGAGAAGAGATCAGAAGTGTTGTGTAGTCTTCAGCTCTGGCGATCATGCTTCTTTGTATGCTGAAAAGAAAAGCCAGAGAAAACCTACCTGGATCACAAGGGTCCTCATGTCTCCGTAGTTCGGTAGGTTAAGAGGCTATTGGGCTGTGATCTGCACATTCCACTACAAATGTTGTGAATATGCACATGCAGAAGAGGAAAATGAGAATTGTCTTTGCACAGATGTAGCATAATGCTCGTAACTAGAGCAAAAAGTTCCCTGAGAGTACAAGTAATTAATCTCTGAGAAAGCTTGTCAAAGAATACAGCAAATTCATCACTACTTGATGGCTTTACACACAGTGTATTTTCAGATGTGCTCCATTTCAGCTACAAAATATTAAACTCTACAGGATTCACTTACATGATGTGCAAACTAATTCCCTCCTTGGTGGAATTCCCAGGGAGTTTTGTGCCTCTTGTCAAGCAAACAGCTGGATCAGGCCATTGTAATGCTACCCCCTCCTTCTCTCACCTCCCCTCCAAAATTTAAGCAGTGTATATTTATGAGCAATAAAGGAGGGTGGAGAGCAATTATTAGTATTTATATTTAAAGCAAATGTAAAGCTCCTCTCAGACAACAGATGGCTCCAAAATCCCAAATATATTTTCTTCTCAATTCTTAAGAAACATGAAAGCACTTCATTTCTTTTTGATTTTAAGCAAACGATCATTTTTGCCTGCTTCAGAAAAGAATGCAGAAATATCCAGCTTAGTAATAATTAATTACATAAAACTCACGGTTATCGAAACAAATGTGCACTGGTACATTTTTAGCAACATAAGTACAACTTTTTTCTATAGCCAGGAAATAATTTCCTTTTCCTTTGTCATGCTCCTGGTTCTTTTCCTGGGGTCTGGACCTGGACAGGGAATGTTATTCCACAAGGCTTCTTGAAATATTAAAGCCAAGTTAACACGTTGTATTGGGCTGAAACGTTTCAAATTTAGCTAACAGAGTGGCTGCCAGCAAAATCATCTTAAACACGATTCATTCTGGCCTAAATCTTAGATTTGAGGCTTCCCCAGCTCATGTGAGTACCCTGCCCAAAGAGGCTGTGCTCTAGCAAGTAGATGGCACTAAAAGGTAGTTTGATAAGAAATCTTTCAGATGAATTCCCACCTTCACCGCTATCTCAGTGGACTGCTGACGTAAAATAATCCTCTCAGTAATGAAAATTATAGAGTGCTACAGTGGCACAGGAGTGCACAGAGCAGTGAGTAAGGAATCCTATATGCAACAAAGAAAACATTAGGTATAAAACACCTACACTACTCTTTGCCAGCACTATAGTTACGATGTGCTTACTCCCACCCACTAACAACATTGTGGAATTTGCTCAGCACTGACCCAGAGGGTGAAGTGCTGTGTCTAAAATCGGTGATATTCCTGACTGTGTCTCCTTTGTTGTTTCCAAGCTTGTCATTTAAATTTCAATTCAGCCAGGGAATGCTTTGTTTGAGATTTGATGGAAACACAGGAGAATGCAGCATGATTTACATGTATTAAACATGCAGGTCTGAAGCAGTGCCCTGAAATTAGACACTCTTGTCAGCAATAATCACCATAACCATTCCTTTTGCATTTTATGTTCACAAGATTATTTCTATGACAATACTTTTAGGAGGGTTGATATGAAAACATGGAAATCTCGTCTCATTAGAGAAGATATGAAGGTAGGTAGGGCAGAAACTTTGCAATTACATGTTTCAGAAGGTGTACACTGCTACTATTAATATGAGTTCATACCACTTTGAAGCAAATATGTGTGATATTAATTTACATCTACTTAAAAGCAGTATATAAAGCACATATGAAGACATTGTTTTAAAAGTGTTTATTTTTTTAAGATACAACAATTTTTGCTTTATAAAAACACTGGAGTATCTGGGCAACAAGCAATGAGAAAATGGAAGGAACTCCTTCCTTATTCCTGACACCCGACTGTAATTCAAGTAAATTGAATATCGCAACATTTCTTGAACACAGTAAAGAACAGTTTTTATTTACAGATCCAAAACATCTTTCAATAAACCACTTAGCTCTCAAATTTTCAGGGCCAGATCCAGCAACAAGCAGCTTCTCCTTCCAGCTGGAGAAGACATTACCACTCATGTATGGCAAACTACTCTCCCGTATCATCACTTGCTTTAGTAAGTCACAGTGCACTGCTAAATACAGCAGTGCCCCAAAACCCCCAAAAGCACCCCACTCATTTCTGCTCGTGGTAGTGTTGCACGATCCTAGCTATTGCAGCACTGCAATGACAACCATCTATACAAATCTTTTTCCTCTTGCTTCCTGCACCTCATGTCCCAAATACCCCTTAAGTTGAAGGAACAGCATGAGGTCCTGAGCACATTCTGAGCTTAAGCACAAAAACTTGCAAATTAAGAGCATTTTAGCTACACACTGCTAGCTAGGTGCAATCTCTCATGGAGAGATTTGTTTTGTTTGCAAAATGATGTTTCTTAGTAAAACCAATTATCTGCATCCATCTGAAGCATTCTTTTAAGAAGGATGTTTTCCTATGAAAGATGCCTCAGCTAACATACAAACTCTACTGAATCAAAACCAAAACCCGTATCTTACCTAACATGAGATAAGCAAGGACAGCAAAGCATTTCAGGGGAATAAAAAATAGGACAGTGATACAGTCAAAGAATTGGAGATAACTGGAAGCAGTAATTTTCACACACTCTGGCTTCACCCTTTTTCATTTCACAAAAACTAGATGACGCATTTAAAATGCAGGATGTCAACTACCACAGGGCCAGCAGACACTGGAGTATTTATATTTTGTATGTGCAACATCCAGCTAAAAAGAGTATTTCAGAAAATCACCATGTGTCTGTCTCAGAAGTACAATTGCTCTGCTTTCCTCAATTTGTCCTCCAATTCTTTTTCTTTTTAGACAGCAATCAATAGAACGAGTATGTGAAGAAAACAAGGATGCTGTGAAATTTAATAATCAAACAGCAGAAGGAAATATGCTAATTTTCTAAGCAACTACATTGTTTAAACAGTGACATCATGTCAACAGTAAGCTCTCAAGCTCCATATTGTTCTCTCAGATCAGACATGAAATTTCCACAAATACCAAAAAAGTCAAAATAGGACACTTTAAAGATGCGCAAAACTTGCTCTCCTCCGAAAACTTAATGTATGGTGTATATTTAAAATTAAATACAAGGATGTTTTAGTTAAACCAGGTACTAAACCAAGCAATCAGCCGTGAGAGAACTTGAAGATTTCAAAGAAAACTTAAAAAACCCCTATTTTCTCAGAAATAGTCCTGCTGAAACCCCTGCCGTTATGACTTCAAGCAGCTTCACATTGACCAGTTGGTCACCTCAACAAGATGGGACAAGACTGCCACCTTGTGAAACCAAAACAATCAGATCTGCATTAATAAGACAAATAGCAACTCTGTCCCCAGAGAATACAGAATACTTCTTACTACAATATACTGAACAATTCATCTGATTTGTCTACTCACAAGAAAAGTAACAGAAAAATATTTCAGCGTGTACATAGTGCTTCTGTGTAAAATTTATCCTAGTCTTGAACAGGAACACATGACAAAGAACTTAAAAGGAATGAAATACAGAATGCTCATGAATAACAGAAAACAGTTCACAGCATACAGCATTATCAAACGAATAACAGAAAACACAGTTCACAGCATACAGGAGTATCAAACAAACTTCCTGTCTTCCCGAATAACAACGTGTTTGTAACTAAAATGAAAAACCCATGTGTTCAATTATTTGTGGTGGTTTTTTACCACTTCAAACCAATTCAGCCATGGTGTCGCTGTTCAACTCTCTGTTATTCTGACAGATATTAGAAATTACTGTCTTTCTGTCCAAGAAAAACTGAACCTGAGCCTTTATTTTTAAACAGTGATTATAAAATTGTTGGCTATGCTATTTTTGTTTTCATCTTGGACATTACAAATTAGTGTGGTTTTTATCTAAATGGATAGCTGATTAATAAAATTTACAATAAATTATCATTTTAATGCTGTTGTAAATAATTTCATTGCTAAGGAATTAACCTAAAGTAAGCAATTGCGGTTCTAGTGAAACTAGAAGACCTTGGCAATGTAATCCAGGATAAACACAGTCCTTTCTGCATGCCTTCGAGAAGAATAAATTATGAAGAAACACAATGGAAATATTTCCAGAGCAAAATATTAAAATCCATTTTCCAAAAGATCATAGAATCACACAATGGCTTGGGTTGGAAGGGACCTTAAAGCTCCTCTAATTCCAACCCGTGAGGGACACCTTCCACTAGACCAGGTTGCTCCAAGCCCTGTTCAACCTGGCCTTGAACACTGCCAGGGATGGGGCAGCCACAGCTTCTCTAGGTAACTTGTGCCAGCACTGCTCCACCCACACAGTAAAGAAATTCTCCTTAATATCTATGATACTTGCTCCAACATTTTAAAGGATGTTTAATTAATTCTAGTACCTAGTTTTAAACACTTTGCTATTTCTTGAATTTCTAAGAGATGTTGATGGAATTTGCAGCCCTTTCTGTATGACTAATAATGATATAATTACAACCATCTTGATTTCTGAGACTGAATCAAGCTGACATTGAGTATTTCCTGCAAACTCACCATGGATCACCACCAAAAGTGAAAACACACCTTTGCTCTGAAAATAAATTCTCCTTTCATGTTTTATTAATTCATGGAGTTTTCACTTTAATTTAAGCTTACAGCAACTCAGCTTGCTTTTAAATTAGCTTTTATAATATTTTGAGAGTAATTGTCCTCCTAATATAAATCCCATGATATAATATTACACCATCTTATAATATTGATTTAAAAAAACCCAACAGTTCAAAGACATCTCTCTACATGTAATTTCTCTAGCATCTTGTGATGTGGAGCTTATTAGAAAGGTATTGTGCTCTAAATTTCGGGGCATTTTGTATTTGCTTTTCCTTACAAAAGAAATGTGTTAAAATTGTATACATTTAAACTCAATTCTTTTAACTTGAAACATGGCTACTATCTCTGTTAAGAGTAAGTAGGAAGCATAAGCACTGTCCCTTAACGATGTTAACAACTGAAAGCATTCAGATACCAGTACCAAAAGACATGCTGGACAAAGCAAAACACCGATGGACTACGTAAGGAATTTTTAAATCTTCTCAAGCATATGAGTATTTGCTTCCCTTCATAAAGCCAAAAAAGAAAACAGATTTAGAAGGCAATTCACAATTCTAACCAGACCCCCATCCCTTCCCATTTTATCATTCCAATTTGCTCAGTACTAATATTTCAAGACACAAATGAACTTGTGCTGAAACATGCAGATGCTCCCTACCTTGTTTACATTTTTCCTAGCATGGCACACAAAACCAAAATTGGAAGCAGAAGGCATGCAAGACTTCCCTTCCCAAAACTGTCACACTAAAATTACAACACAAGACAATATCCTGGACCCTGCAAGAACCAAAGTATCCCATTTCAGGTTTCTCTTGTCCCTTCAACTTGATCAATCAAATAGGAAGTGATCAAAAATGGCTCTCCCTATGGTACAGACATTATTAACAACTAACATACTGGCTACAGTGACCTGGCAAACATCTTAAATTCAATACAAATAAACCTACTCATTGAAGAGTGGTTTTAAGGTTTCCTTAGAAGAAACAGGGCTGCAAAGACATTGGGCAGGAGAATCTGAGTTAACCACGCTCTTCATAGTTAGCACAGGTAAGGAATCAGAGCCAGGACATTGAGATCATTGATGGATAAAGAAAAATAAAAAACCCATGACAGTACTAATGTGAGTAAATAACTCCACAGTACTGACCTTTTGAGAAATAATTCCATTTCAGAGTGACTGGCATGGCAATAGTATAATATGTTTGCATGGATTTGTCAGCTGTCTTTTAATTACAGAACAAGAAAGAATTTAAAAACGCTACACAGCATGTGAAGGTTTAGATCCCCTCCCCTGCCACATGGTTTAGTTATATTTATAAAACAGCTTAATAGTTAACTTTAAGCAATCAAATATTTTTGAGCCTAATTAAAGTCATTTACAGCCAGAAACCATTACAGCCTTCTTTTATTCTCAAGATAATACACTAGATGCTTTTAAAAATATATATATACACACACACATTGTATTTTACCTTCGTAATACAAAATATATATTCCCTAGTTCCATTAGATCTGTATATACATGAAAACCATTTAAAAGAACAATTCAGTAATGCCATTAGTCCTTCTTTAAGATTACATGTCAAAGATCTTAGAAACACTTAGTTCAGCTGGGGAGTGCACTCAGATCCTACATCAGTACAAACCTGTGAACACAGAACCTCAGGACATAAAAGCCTGATTATTTACAAGGGTATTCATTAGACTGCATTCCACTGTGTAACGACACATTTCAGTCTGACGTATATAAATTGCTTCCCTTCTAATAGGTCACATTATCAACTGCAATTTATCTTTTGTTGTACAATAACATTTATTCCCCCAAAGAAGGTACATGCACACAGCCTCCACTGTATTTTCTAAATATCAGTTTGAAATAAAATTTTCAAACCGCTTTAATGATTTAAGAGCCCACATTCTGCTTGCAAAACCAACATAAGCATTTATCAACAAAAAAAATCATGACAATTCAGTGGCATGTAGGAGGTTTTGAAAACATACTTTAGCAGTGGTTCATACCTTGCCTGCCAGCAAACCTACACGGAAATAGCCAGATCCAAGCAGCAAATATGCAGAGGTAACAAAAATGTTAAACACCGAGATACTTTGTTTTAAAGAGAAGCCTCTGAAACATACTTACAAATTGTCATATCCTCAAGAGAATGTTATATAGTATTTTATTACAATGAAAAATCACTGTAAACATCTCTCTTACTTCACATAAATTACAGAAAGATGTGCTCAAATTCCCCTTCATATAGAATGTTTTAATTCCAAGAGCTCATAAATTCAATATATGGAATACCTTCACATGATAACATATCAGATCTCACATTCAGTTGCAACAATATAAGCAAATAGCTTACTTCCCCAATCCCAACTGGGGGAAAAAGTCTTCACATAATGCAAAACATACTGGGAAAGAAAAGGTCACCACATAAACCTCTGGATTTCATCACTATTTGGCCATTGGAATGTTTTGTTTAGAAAAACATATAAAGTTATGGCATTCACAGCAATATAAAAAGCCAACTCCAGAAGCTGTCTATATAGAGATGGAAATGGAATATTGAGCCTGTATATTAAGAATGGCAAAATAAAGTAACGAAACTCCAGCAATTTTTGAGGAACTGTGACTGCTAGTAAGCATACAAAATACATTAAGATCCAGAATATCGGTTTTGATTTTAGTGTATCAGCAAAACTCCAGCAAGAAAATATATAGACTGGAACCAATACATATTTTACAAGCTCATGTCTTTGGAAGACTTTTCTCCAGACATAAAATGTATAATGTCTGTTATCTGCTAGTAAATACTTATGAACATAGGTAAATTTCCAGATCAGGAATAAAGAGATGGCAGTGATTAAGCTGTACTGCACAGGGTGCTTTCGTAATGACAGAAGGAATTTCTTGATTTTAGAAGGGGTCAATAAATGAGGGAATGAAAAAAAGACAGTAAAGGACAGAAAATAGAACAGCTGAGGAAAGTGCAAACAGGCTTCGTGGCTACTTCTGTCACCAACAACTATTCCACCATTGATGAACACAAAGACAAAGAACCCAGTTACTAATATGATGTATGGCCAAGTTAAAGCAGTAAGTGTAACTAAGTTTTTAGGTGATGTGAGATATTTGATAAGAAACTGCAATATTCTCATCAAATCTGAAAATGATCCTTTCCTGGAAGAAATCTTTTCATCTTTCTTTTTGTGTAACTCTGTCTTCCAAGCTTCATTTAGCTTCTCTGCAACAATAGTTCCAGCACAAAAAACTGTCCACACAATATTTGTCTGACGAAACATGAAGCCACAAAATCCAAGGAGAGATGAAGTTTTATGGTTACCATAAAGGCACATCAAATAGGCAAAAAGTGTGAAAAACACTGATCCTGGGTCCGTATAATAAAGGAATGTAAAAAAGTAAAGGGTGGGAAACATTGCAAGTGTTAATGTAGACAAGATTCTCTGGAAGCCAGACACAGCCTAGAGAAGAAGCAGAAAATGTGGTTAAAAATGTCCAATAAAAATAACATAAAACAAACAATCAACCCCAAATAATAAGTATAATTCTTGAGAATTCCATTAATACAATATAATATCTCTTATGCTGTTTGGCTCCATTATTGCAGAAGCACACAGGCTGTATTTTTGTTAACCCCCTGCTATGCTAATGCAGAGTGTCGGGCTACACAACGTTAGTACAGCACATTACTGCAGGTGAGTTAAAAATATGGCAACGAAAATACACCAACTTCTTTTGTATGTCAGGTGTTCACATATCTGTGCCATTACAACCATTGTGGGAGTATAACTGCTCCCATATCTCGGATAAAATAGCTAATGGGCCAAGAAAAAAAAAAAGCGACCAACAAACCAACAATGTTTTATGCCCCTGAAATTTCATCACCAAGGTTCTGTTTGTTTGTGAGACAGCAGAACACATCATTTCATGCTTCTCCTCTTGCCTCTTTTGAGCCCAGTCCACAGAGTGGGCAGTTCAAAGTTTCTGATCTTTGGTGCAGCTTTTATTGTTCATCTTCATTATAATTTGTGAGTTAGAAAAGAAACTTCAAAGAAGGTAGGAGACCATACAGTTAAAAGCTCCTCCCAATTATCCCAGTCACTACGTGATGAAATGCAATTCACAACATTAAAAAATGTTGCATGATGTTTCTGAATGATGTAGCATGGGGTGAAACAGCCAGTCACCACCTTACAGAAAAGAGCAATAGAGAAAATGCTGAGTTCAAAACCAACAAGGCAACTACATTTTCTAATGCTTAGACTACTGCACAAAAACTTTTGTTTTCTTACATTTGTATTTCCACTTCAAAGCATAAAATTAAGTGTTCCAAAAGTGGAAACAATTTATTGAATTTGACCCAATTCTGTATAGTCTTATCATGTGCTTAAACATGAAGAGTCTCCTGTAAGAAAATACATCAGAAGAAATTTTCCTTAAAGGAATCCTTCAATTATCAGGGAACAGGAAAAAATATTCTTGTGGTTAAAAGTGAAACTGGAGAACTTGACTATGGTGAAAGATTTTGAATAGGACATTAATCACTGAAACAGTTTGACAGCTGCAGTGGTGGATTCTCCACCACTTTAAATATACAATATTCCTATACTCAAGTTGAACTGTTATGGTCTGGATGGGTGGTCAAAGGTAAGAACTGGCTGGCTGGCTAACTTGTCACACTCTAAACAAAGGAGAGTAACAACCAGAGTAACACAGGGATCTATATTGGGATCTGGCCTCTTTAACGTCTTTATCAATGACCCAAAGGCAGCAACAGAACACTCTTATCAAGTCTGCAAATGACACTAAACTGGTGGGACCAGGCTGAAGAGCAGAGCTGCCAATCACAGTGAAGTAGACAGGCTGGAAGAATGAGGCAACAGAAACATTATGAAATTCAATGAGTTCAAATGCAAATTCCTGCACCTGAAAAGGAAGAAATCCCTACACTGATACAGGCTAGACACAGAGTAGGTGAGGATCTGCTGCTCTGTGGAAAGGGACCTGGGGGTCTTGGCAGATAATGAAGTGCACATGAGCCAGCAGCGTGCCCTGGATGGAACAGCAACAGCCTCCTGGACTGCATCAACAAGAGCATAGCAGCAGATCAAAGGAAGTGATTATCCCTCTTTATTTGATAGGCTGCATTTACAATACCACGCAAAATTTTGTGCCCTGTGATACAAAAAAAGCACCAGTACACTGAAGCAATGGCAGAGGGCCTCCAAGACAGTGGGGAGCTGAAACACATGCCCTAGGAGGAGAGGGTGAGGGAGCTGGCCTTGTTCAGTCTGGAAAATAGATGGCTTGGGAAGACTGAACAGCAGCCTACCAAAACCTGTGAGGATGTCACGAGCTGAAGGAGCCAGGCTCCTCAAAGTGATACACTGTGGAAGAGTAAGAGACAACAGGCATAAAGTGAAATGAGAGGTTCAGACTGGATGTAAGAAAAATCTTTTCCACTGTGAGGCCAGTCAGTCATGGAGCAGGGTGTCCAGAGAGCAACCTGATCGGACCTCAGGGCTGGCCTGCTTTGAGCTGAAGGGTGGACCTTCTAAGGTCCTTTCTGCCTTGAATCATTCTCCACTTTACAACTTGAATTATTCTTTGGTTCTAAATATTAGTATGAAACCTGTTATCTTTCCAAAGAACAGATTTTAGTTTAAATACAGCTTACAGGGCTTCACTCAGGATTCAGTGGCTGAAATTTTCTGGAGAGTCTTGAAGCAATTCCAACTAGATGAGCATTCAGACCTTTGGACAGTAAGTCTATATGTGTACTAACTTTAAGTTTTATTTCAATGGGGCTACTTAAAGTTACACACAAGGGTAAATTTTTAGAGGACTGCACCCTGACAGAGAAAAAAGATATTAAAAAAAAAATCAAAACAAAAAATGGAGAAAAAGAATGTGCCTCCTTGGCCAGACTGGTAGCAGTGCTTGCAGTTATATAAAGCTTGCTCACATACATAGCAAAACATACATGGAGGTATCAAAATTGCTTGTACAAGTGTATAAAACGTACGAGTACACAAAAGTAATTCTACTTTCACCATACCTTATTCTTCTGATGGATCTTGGACAGAAGTAAATACAATAAATAGAAGTTTCCAGCACTGAAAAGCAGGTTAATAAACCTGAGCATCCCTGTAGAGCACACCACACTTCCTGTCCATCCGCAGAGCCATGCCACGGGCTTCACTATTCCCACCGACACCAGGTACAAGCCCGGCAGTGTGGTGATCATCGGGTCCCACTGCAAAGCGGAGAAAGAAACAGGTTATGGGCTGCCATCACACAGAAAAGGGACCCGAGACACACGGCTGGGTATGCCACACCATGCCCACCCGCTCCCGGTTCTGTTAGCTTGGATGCTTGGTGCACTGCTGGCATTACCAGACTAGAATACTTGAACATTCCGTGTCCTGCACCACCAAGAAGCAGAAAGCAGCGTTTGGGGCAACAACGACCACAAACTATTCTCTTTTCGAAACGCCCGCGGTACGTTCATACAAAGCATCGCTCTGACTGGGACGGCTCCGCGCAGCACCTGCAGGAAGCGGCCCTGGCAGTAGGCCTGCGCCTGAGGGACGTGGAAGGCCTCGTCCATGTAAGGCCCGCGCTGCCCGCGATTGACGGCCGCGAACAGCAGGCACGACAGCAGGAACGCGCTGCTCATGACCGCGGAGAAGCCGTAGGCCTCGGACCGCTCCATGCTGCCGCCGCCGCGCCGGGAAGGCCGGGCCGGGAAGGGGCCGCTGTTCCCCAGCCTCAGCGCGGCCGCGCTCAGGGTGAGGACTCCCGGGTGATGGGAACGGGGTGAACGGAGGCGGGGGGCACACAGAGCACCCGGAGCCCACCCGGACCTCCCTCTCTGCCCCCAGGCCAAGCTGAGGGGACGGAACCGCTCGGCTGAGGAGGGGACCCCGCCGGGGGACAGCAAAGTGACCCCCCCACGGGATCCCCATGTGCAGCGCTCCAAG
>JANHGB010047347.1:6172-16932 GCA_026283785.1 Coracopsis vasa
AGTGGAAGGTGTCCCTGCCCGTGGCAGGGGTTGGAGCTGGATGAGCTTTAAGGTCCCTTCCAACACAAACCATTCTATGACTCAATAATTTCCCAAAACCACCCTGTCTGCAATGAGCTGCTCCTGCATCCTAGACACCTATCCCCACTTGTGCCAGCTACACTGGTGCTCAGCATCAGGATGCTCTTTCAAAGCAGCTAAAATTGATCCTTGTGGTTCTCTGTCCTTGTGGAGATGGTCCTACTCCTTCATCTGCTGCATCTGTGGAGATGCTGTGCCAGGAGCCGAGTCCTGCTGCATCCCACCTTTGAGCCCATTCGTCCACTGCAGGAGATGCTATCAAATGCTACCAGAAAAGATGAAAGGCTGACACAGGGTCAAGAACCAGCTTAAGAAATTGAAGGAAGAAAAATCCATTGAGGGCTACTAAAGAAACCACTTCTGGGTCAGGAAATCCCAGAGCTGTGGCTGTTGGCACTCAGAGAGGATACAGGGAAGGATTTGGCCCTTTACTTCTGGCTCCCAGTAGGAGTCAGTAGTGGGGCCATTGGTTTGGGTTAATACAATCATTTCATCACACACTTCTGGGCTGGTGGCTTTCTTCCCTGGGACAGACACAGGCCTTGAGGGAACACTAAGGAAAAGGAAGGGAAGGAGGGAAATTTTTCCATCCATGCTGAGAAGCAATACAGCAGAGGGGATGCTGATGGTGCAGGGTATCTCCCCATGGCACCCAGCGCCCTTGGGAGTATATAGGAGAGGACCAGTAAGAGCTTGGAGACTTTCATAGATGTGTTTGTTCAAGAAATGAGGCCATTTGCAATCCCAGAGTCAAAACACTCTAACAGTGGAAACCAAGACTTCCTGGGCTGAGCCCTGTTGCTAAATAAAAGACAAAAGAAAGAGTAATTAGATGCCATTAATTGTTGTTAGGAGGAGTTTTGCTGGCGGCCAGCACTCCTCTCGAGAGGACACAGCCCTGGCCTTACCCAGCACGGCTGCAATAACACTCATGTGTGAATGGGGTTTATGTTAAGCACCCTGCTCCCCTTTTCTCCCAGCCCCAGTGACTGCCAATCCTCTCCATCTTCTCTGGCCATGCTTGCACAGAGATCAGAGGTGCTCAGAGATGGGGTTGATAGGAAAAGAGAGGGCAACCAGGGAGCACAGCGGGATCTGGCTAATGGGGAACAGCGAACCCATGGTTGCTCTGAGCATCACAGCCCTTGAAATCGCAGCTACCGCATTAGTGAAGGGATGCAATGCAAGTTGTAAGCCAAGAATGTGTAGATGATCGGAAAACACTTGAAGTGCATTCAGCTCCGAGGGAAGCACGAAGGGTTCGGCCTGTAGACGTTAAAAGGATCCTCTGCCCCTGTCATTTACCTGCGCTCTGGCTTCTGTGTTTTCCCATTAGAGTTTACTCATGATGATGGCTATTATTTTGTTGTATGATGAACACAGCCCTTTCGGCAGGCCCTGGGACATGGCCTAGAATTACAAGCAATTTAATAACAAGGAGTCGAATGTTGAGGCCCTGCTTTCACTCCTGCCTTATTGGTGAAAGCCCCACTGGCTTTCATCAAAAGCAGAGTCTCAACAAGCAGCTGTGTCTCTTCCCTGCCTCCTCCCAGCTTTATCTGGGTGCTTTTAAGGTGATCCTGCTCAGAAACATTGCAGATTTGCAAGGCTTGAACAGGGATCAAGTGCTGATGGAGATGGTTCCCAAGCTGGAGAAGGGGATGCAAAGAGGGGATGCATTCCTGGGGGAAGGAATAAGGGGATTTGAAGCTGAGACTTTATCTTCCTCCAAATTATCTTTTTCCCCTGCATGGCAGTGGTTGGAACTAGGTGATCCTTAAGCTCCCTTCCAACCCAAACCGTTCTGTGATTCTATGAATTATTTATAACACTGAAGCCCATAGTTTGCTCCAATTTCGGCATCCCAGAAGTTGGTTTTGTTTCTTCAAAACCCCAAACCTTTGTAGTTCACCATTAAATGTACTTGTTTTACTTAAACTGATGGTGGTGGCGGGCAGCAGCTTCCCAGAAAGCCGCATCTCCTGCAGAGAAGAGAGGGTTTGCTGTAAAGAGGACGGATTGCATCTCTGCTTTGCCTCTTCTGTCTAGGGCAGTCAGCACCTAAGAAAGCACAAGCACGCCTCCTGAAGGCAATCCTAAGCCAGGGTTCCCCCAGACCCCAGGAGCTCTTTGGGGGACAAACAAAAGGGTTCATGGTCCTCTGATGAAACCAAAAAGAGTTACTGTGCACAAGGAAATCCTTGCTTTGGCAGAAATCACTGTGCTGTGGTGCTGTTTGTGCTCACAGGGATCAATATGGAGCATGCAGATGGGGCATTATCCTGCTTTTCTGGGTTATTTCTGCCTCTGGTTGCCCCCATCGCAGCATCTGGAGAAGCTCATGGTCTTCAGGGTGTTCATCTGTGCTGCCCATCTGTAGGGGAGGGAAGTGCTATCACCCCCACCATAGGAAAGGAGTGAATTTGCTTTCACAACAGTTGGGAGCTGAGCTATAGTGAGAGGCCAAGTGACTTGGCTCTAAAAATGGCAGTGCCAAGGCATATGCCATGGTGTATGAGGATTACTTGGTATGCAGGGCAAGCAGCTGGTCCCTGCCCGCATCATAACACACTCACTAGCCTTCTTTCTTTCTGCTTGGGTAATGAAAGAAAATGCCACTTGTAAGTTCTCATCTATTAGTGTTGGGTAGCAACATTACAATGTTTTCACTTAAATTAAGAAGAGGAGGAAAAGTAGAGGCATTTGCTGGGTAATGAAGATGCTTGTTTTTAAGGTTAAGGTGAATGGGGACTCTTGAAGACAGTTTCTAAGCTGTTGACTTCACTTACAAGGCTGAATGCTATGTGAAAGAGCATCTGAGGTGCAGCAAAAGCAGCAGCTGAAGATTTGCAGACATTTCCCGGCACCTCTCGTTAGTTTTAAGGTTGTTTTTATTTCTGCAGGACTAAATGCTTGTCCTTTACATCTTGCTCTTCTCTGAAGTGCCACTCTCCGCTTCCTTGTGTTTCTGGAATGGATTTCACTTTACAAGGGTGGAAACAAGGTCCCTGTGGCCTGAAAAGCATGGCTGGGAGCCACCTGGTGCCATCCGGCCGGCACTGCAAGCCCTGGGCTGGAGCCAGCGACCACACAGAGCAGGGTTAGAGATGAGTGAGCCCCAGTGAAGTGTAGCGCAAACCCGTACTCCTCCAGCCCGAGGTCACAAGTGGAAGGTGCAGACAGGCTCACAGCTGCAGGAAGCCTCCTTTCCTGTCCCCTTTTCTCCTTTGGGGAGGCAAAAGTCGTAGGCAACGCACTCTTCTCTTCTTAGATCAGTGGGAAAACCTGCACGAGGGTTATAACCTCATAAAGTTGACTTGGGTCTCTGTTCTTTTTGGTTCACCTTTGTAAGATCTGGATCACAACGTCACTGTTAACACATCCAGATCATGCTTTTCATCTTCATTTTGCACCCACTGGATTCATTCACTACTGGCTCTTCTGGCTTGCTTTCCACATTCATCTCCCGAGTGATGAAAACAGGAGATGGAGCCAAAACTATTGTCCAAGCTCCACTCCATTTGGCTGCTCTGCTTGCATGGCCAGGGAGTTTGCACTACTGCTGTGACCAATGTGAGATGAATTCAATTGGGGTGAGAGGGTGAAGGCGAGTCACCCTCAAAGGCTGAATGACTGGGAAAGGGATGGAGAGTGGAGAGTATGCATTTACAGTCATGGCCTGAGTGCCCAATCACTGCTGGGAGCCAAGAGCTGCAACAGTTTGGGCAGGTTTTGGCGGGTAGCATGAAACAAGCTTGGCAGAGGCTCAAGTCTCTTTCCAGCTCAAACCATCACAACCACCCTGGGCTAAAGAGGCAGGTCTGGGGCAACGAAAGCCACAGGGAAGTGGTCCCAGCAGGCGAGACAGAGCCTCCCCATGTGGTGACGCACCCGGGTGCACGCTGCAGACATCAGCCAGCGTGCACAGGGAAACCCAGCTTGCACTGACTCATTCCTGAACTCCAAACCTGGCTGTCAACCCTCCTTTTTCCGATCACTGACACATTGGTTTGCTTATGAATTTACTGCAACAGCCGCGTCTCTCATTTTCCTCCTGGGCAAGAGGTCCCCTCAAGGGGGGTGGTTGCTTCATGGCAAGACAGTGAGAAGGACCCCAAGCTGATACTTGGGGCGATGGCAAAACCCTTCCCCAGCCCCTCTTTCACTCTCCGTGGGGTTATCCCATAGCAGCAAAGCTGGCAGTCAAACTCAGCAGCCTGGACCAGCCATGCCAGAGAATTTCTTCATGCTGGCATCTCTGTGTGGTACATAGTCCCTCCTGCAGTTACCTCCCCTAACAGGGGTGCAACCTAAATCCTATAGTGTCCTGCCTGCCCCCCAGATCCCCATATGTCCCTCTGAGCTCTTCACCCCATCTAAAGTCTAGAGAAAAGATAATTTACAGGGAAATGGCACTGCTTCAGGTATCAGTGAAAATAAATCCATGGGTACTGGTAGCTTTCCAAGCAGTTCAGAGGCTTCCCCATACTGAGGGGTGATTCTGTTTTAAAGACACATGAAAAGTCCCATACTTTGGCTGTAGATCTGAACTTTTATAGATCTTAGAGCCAGAAAGGACCATAGATTATCCAGGCTGACTTCCTGTCTAACACAGGCCATATGAGCCCATCCCCTTATTCCTACAGTGAGCCCAATAATTCCTGTTTGGCTATACACATCTCTTCCAAAAAGGCATCCGGTCTTGATTTAAAGACTTCAAGAGATGGAGAATCCATCACTTCCCGTGGCAGCTTGTGCCAGTGGTTATTTCTAATAAAGAAGGAAACTATTTAGAGTTCGGCTTGCATGTCAGCAGCTTCTCAAGGTAAGGAAACACTCACAGGCTGTCTCACCAGTAAAATAAAAGCACTAAGCAGCCAATGAAGGAGGATCTTACCCCCAAAGGTTTCTATTCTTACCCACTGTTCCAGTTGATCTGTCTTAAGTCGTTCTTTTCTCTACAGCCATCGTCTTCCCTAGCCCGTCATGGCTGTAATACATTGCCTCAGCAAGTCTGCACACTTGTAAGTTGGTTATCTTTCTACCAGCTACAAAGTGCGAATGTCCAGCCCCTGCTACCACACTTAAGGTGCCAGAAAAGGAAGCTGGTACTGGGCATCAGCTACATAGGGTGCGCTAAGCAACGGTGCCACCAGCACAGCAATCCACCCTTGCTTTGCCATCAAAAACTCCATCTGCGTACTGCCTCCCTGGTGCAGGAGCACAGCTCCCAGAGTGTGAAGGTCCAGCCTCTACTTGCACATTCCTAGGAGTCAGGACAGAAAGCTGCTGCTTCATCTACGCAGGGTGAGCTCCACAAAGGTCCCACAAACATGGCAATCCCCCCTTGCTTTGCTACCTAAAACTCCATCTGCATGCTGCAGCTGTAGTTCCTGATCTCGGGCATCTGGGACCAATGCTCACAGAATGTGAACATTCAGGCCCTGCTCCCACACCAGAGGATTTAGGACAGAAATCTAGTGCTGGGCATCACCTATACAGGGTGAGCTCCGCAACGGTGCCACCAACATGGCAATCCCTCCTCGCTTTGCCACTTAAAACGCGCTCCGGAGCTCACCATGTGCAGATGATGTACAGCTTCTGCAGTACCGCTTGTGGCCACCAGATGGAATCACACGCTCACTCATGTGGTACCAAGCAGGCAGCGCCCCTCGACTTCCCCTCCCGCCCATCTTTGCGTGCCCGTTTGCGAGGCAACAAACAAGGGGGGCTGCTTCTGGTACCCGCTCTCGGGCATCCTGGAGCACGGGTCACAGGATGCGAACGTCCGGCCCCTGCTCTCACAGCCAGGACCGAAAGCTCCTGCTGGGAATCAGCTACACACACAGGGCTCCGCGACGGTGCCTCCGACATGGCAATCCGCCCTCGCTTTGCCTCTTAAAGCTCCATCTGCTTAGTGCCGCTCTGAGAAGCAGCCTCACATGTCCTCCATCATGGCTCATACAGTTCAAACATCCAGCCCCTGCTCCACGCCCGAGGTGCCAGGACAGAAAGCTGGTTCTGGTCATCACCTACACTGAAACAGCTCCGCTAACATTCGCAGCAGGTTCATACACAGCCCAAGCGGCACTGATACCTGCTACATGTTTGAGGAGTATGCAGAACAACCTGACTCTAGCACAGACTTTGAGATCACAAAGGCGATCTAGGCAAATCTAAATTGCATTTCACAAGTAATTTATCCTCGTGTTAGGATGAGCACAGAAACTGAACTTCATGGAACTGGAAATACAGATCTAGTGCATTAATACTAACACAAGAACTTCCATAGAGTTATTAACA
Organism: Coracopsis vasa; assembly: GCA_026283785.1. Classification (NCBI taxonomy): domain Eukaryota; kingdom Metazoa; phylum Chordata; class Aves; order Psittaciformes; family Psittacidae; genus Coracopsis; species Coracopsis vasa. The sequence goes on from JANHGB010047347.1 coordinate 12,557, forward strand.
CCTTGTAAGATGCCTTTACACAAGCTAAGTTCCATCGTAGAGGTGGGGGACTGTGACAACTATCTGCTAGAATCTCTTGTTCAGAGCAAGATAATGGCATTGTCTGTCACCAGCATGCAACAGAGCACATGAGAAGATCAAATTTAGAGGTCCAGAGCTCCCTAAATGGTCAATGAGAGCTGGCTACCTTAGCTTATAATACTGTTTTACACTTCCCACACTGAAAGATTATTGAGAGGAAATCAAATGCTGAGATTTTAAACAGAAACTCTTATCAAAAAAAGGAGAATCCATATGCAAAACACAACTGTGATACAAATGCAAAGCCCCAGAGCAAACTAAATGAGTAAAGAACAACTCAGATCAAAGTTAGGCAGCATCCTGGATGCTAGCTAGTGAGGTGACACTTGATCATCTTTAATACACTTCTAAAACATGCCTGGCTGAAGTCTCTGCTAGACTAAAGGGGCTCATTGCCTTGCAATGAAGTAGACAGCTGGAACAGCTACAGAATTACCCTGCTTCTCTGCCCCAGATCAGCTCCTCACCAGTGAATTCTTCCACCTCCTTTTTTCCTTCCCATATTAATGCCTTCCATCATAATAAGGGCTCCTACCCAGTGCCAAAACTCAATTTACACTCTTTACTTTAATGACCCCATTTGTCATGCGAACACGTGCATCTCCCCCCGGGACTGCAGCCCCGTCACCCTGCCAGAAAGTCTCATTTACAGTTTGCTCTTTCATTATTACTTTTAAAGATTAAATTGCTTCCATTTCAAGGCAAACAGTCAGGGAACTCCCACAGCCCAGAGGATACAGCCATGCATTCGATCAGTGTATTTTAGGGTTACAGACACCTCAACCCCAGCTGACTCTCCCTCTCCACACCACCACACCGCTGCATCCGTCCATTTCCATCACCTTCTATTTGGTTCTTCCTTTAAATCTTCGCAAAACTGATTATGGCATTTGAATATCGCCATCAAATTTCAAGTTGTGGGAGGAATTGTAAGGTTTTTTAAGTACTTTTTTTGTTTTGGAGGGCGGGGAAGAACAAGAAAGTGCTGATTTCCTTCCCCAGTGCATCCATTCATTTGTCTGTTCTAAACCACATTTGTTTTTAATCTCACAGCTTGACTACTCCAGAGAGGTATATTCCTTCCTATTAGATTATATTTCTCCCTCATTGTGTGTCTCCAATCCTGACATGCTCAGTAAAATCCAATGTTAATTGAGTCATTTAAATGGGTTAAGGAAGAGCATAATCTTTCATGTTTCATTATACCATGTATTCTGTGGAAACAGCATTACACAAACTGCTAGTGCTATAGCTACAGGAAGCCTCAAAAAATACAGCATCAAACCCAAAGCAACACAACAATCTGCCATCAGAAAACCATTCCTCAGCTTGTCTGCAACATCTTTAACAGGAGATATTATAAGATCATGAGTAATCACTCCATTAATCTGCCTCCTCCCAACTCAGCCTCCAACTGCCCAGGACAGTCTTACTAATGCAACCCTTACAACCTGCAGTGGCCACTCCTCTGCATTTCCAGTCTAAAGAGAAACCATAGCAAGGCAGACTGGACATTTCTGGACATCACTTGCAAACCCCAGTACAAAGCTTGATCAGATTAACTGTTAGGAAAGGGAAGGTAGATCGATGCCACACTTCAAATTACAATGTTAGCGGCTAATGTTTGGAAGTGCTTTTCCCAGGCTAACAGAAACCTGTCTTTCAACCAAAGAGAGCAATGACATTTCCTTCATAACAGACTTTAAGAATTCGAAGCCATTCCAAAGTTACTAAGCACCCATCTCACTTTCATGCAACTGCATGACTATTTTCTTGTTTTGCTTCCACCACAAGTGTTTAAGTTCCCAGCAAACATTAGCAAAGCCCTTTACATCTCTGATCAGATTCCCAACACACTGGTATTTTCATCAGAAGCCTTTCCAGTGAATAAAATAGGCCCAAACTAATACTTGTTATTTAGACAGCACCATCCTTGCTTGGGATCTCTTCTAAACAGACTTCAGCAGGAGCATAAGGAACAACATCTTTTCCAGATCTCTTTGGGTCTGATATAAACATAGGTGTTTTCTACAGAAAAACATGCTTCAGATTTCTCATCAATATTTATATACAAAGCTAAACCACAATTGTTAAGTTGCTTCTAGGTAATACATGATGGTAACTTGCAAATAAAACAATTTTATGGGTTATGTATGGTGTCTGAAAGCATATAAGTCTTACTTACTGTCAGATGATGAAGTTTCTGGTACATAGGCAGAAGATGGAAGGTATCCCAGCAGTCTTCCCTGGATTTCCTCTAGTCTTGCTCTGGATGATCACATGCAGACAAAAGCAGCAACAAGGCTGAGGGAAAGCAAAAGAGAATTGACAATATTAGCCCAGCAAAAGCATTACTAGAGTGGTCTAAGCCTATTTGCTAATACAATCCAGCATCATCAAAGCTCTTTGAAACATCAGTGCCAAAAAGATGATGGAACCCTGAAAAATGGCTTTAGACTCTTCTGACCTGTTTTTGTTTTTACCCTTTTTTTACTGCCCATGGAGGACTGGTGTCTCTAACACACTCTTTTCACTGCAGCACAGAATGGCCAATGCCTGTGTAGCTGAGTCAAACCTGAGACTGAAAAGAACTATTTAGTACTTACTGGTGGGAGCTGCTTTCCAAAGAAACATAGGGGGGTGTTAAACAAAAACAGTAAATTGGAAAACGCAGAGAAGCAGGGGAAAATTGCTGTTCTTCCTGGTTTACAGGGAGGGAAACTGAGGCACGGAGCACTGAAATATATCCAGAGAAACTCTAAGGGGAGAGATGGAGAACTTCAGAAAGACCCACAGCAGGGATTTACCAGGCCACAATCTGAATCTTCCTCTGACCTAAAGATCCAAGCTGCAAGTTTTGCAGGAATACTCCTGCTGAAGCAGAGTGTCATGTTTAACAAACCAGGCTTTTCTCATAGTCTCTGTCAAAAGGGTTTCTGATCTATTTAACAAGGGGTAAAGGCTCTGAGAGACATGAACCTCTCATGCTCGGCACATTCTGACACCTTCTTTAACCATATAGAGGAATATTTGTAGTCACAGCAGGTAAACGAGCTGTGCACAGGGAACACAACTAATTGAATAGCATGAATTATTTACACATACATTCAGGAAAGCCATCTTGCTCCACAGCAGTCCCAGCAGCAGGGATTATTCATTTATAAGTCAGCTACATTCAACAGAACGAGGCTTCTGTAAAACCCTCACTGTGGAGACACAGAAAATATTGCCTAGCCTATCCAGAAAGTACATCAGGATTCCCTAACACAGCCTCAGCCAAAAATCAATCACATCTCTCAGGCAATCCACAACATCCCCCAGCTTGCAGCTTGCATCCAGACATGCCTGCTTGTCTGCTGCACACTGTGAAGCAGGAGTCATTATCTTTCCTCCTTGTTTTGGGCTATCACAGCCCAGGGCAGCAGCTGAGGAAGAGCAGAGGAGGCACAGGACTCATGGAAACATCTCAGACTCAGACTAAGTTTTGAAACAGACTTGTTTTGAAACTTTCATGTTATCTGTCTGCTCTGTGCTTATTTCTCCCTCATTTATATGGTGACAGTGACATCAGCCATGCACATGAAATGCTTTGGAACACAAAATCGGGATTAGATACAGCTTATGTTATTGCTGCATCCTGTAAGCAAGGCATAGTCCAAAGAAGATACAGACTATTTAAAGGAAAGAAAGGTAGAGCAAAAGGGGTTTGGGGACCAGCAAGTCAGTGCTGTTAGCAACAACCACAGGCACAGAGCCAAATGTAATTGGTTTAGGCTCCTACATGTTTCAGTGCAAGGTACAAGAATTACTTAGCAAAGCAAAAAGCATCTCTTAACAAAGACACAACATGCGCTTGATCATTGCCTGGTGCTAATGCAAGCATCATTCACACTAACAACAGGTAGCACAACCAGACTCTAAAACACAGCAAGTAACTTCTCTAAAGTGCGTAATGTACTGGCTATCCACACCACAGCACAGGGCACAGACAAATCCTGCCCCAAGAAGGGCACCATCACTGTGCAAATGAATCATTCGGAAGTTTAAGACTTTCAGAAAAGAGCCAACTTTCTTTCTGCATACCACTATAAGGACAACATGCAAATTCCTTCCACTTTCCCTTACCTCCTTTCTCTGCCATGCTGTTGCTCTTAGTCCTCAAGGAGAAAGGCAGTGCTAGACTCACCTTTATAACCACACAGCAAGTGGAGAAGTCAAGGAGAAGTCCATGCACATCAACCCCAGCACTCCAACAAAACCAGAACTACTTTCTTCCCAAAGCAAAGCCAAATCCA
>JANHGB010047347.1:17032-28573 GCA_026283785.1 Coracopsis vasa
TACATCAACCCCAGCATTCCAACAAAACCAGAACTACTTTCTTCCCAAAGCAAAGCCAAATCCAACTCATACTTTTCATTTCAGGGAAACCCAATAGAACAAACCCAACTCCCTGCACGCCTTCCTCTCCAAGCCCAACACTCTCAGAACAATCAACAGCTTCAGAGAACCTTCTGGGTGCCTGATAAGGGTAACAAAGCCCACCTGTGAGCACATTGCTCCCACTCATCTCACTGGGCATTCTGTAGTTGAAGCCTACCAGAAATAATCCCCTGGGGTTTATGAGGACTTATGGAAATGTCAACTTAATTCCCAGCATCTCAGAAAGGAGGGAGCTTTTACAGATTGCCCCTTTGTTCACAAAAACGTGTGTTGAGAATTCAGGTTTTCTCTCTTTTTTCTCCCTCTTTTTCCCCTTTTGCAGGGGAGGAAAGCAGCAGATTTTACTTTCGAGTTCTTGTTCAAGGATGTAATGAAAACTTGGAGATTATTTTTTCATGAAAATGGCCACTTAGGAGAAAGGCAATTCTCTTCCTTTTCAGGAAGAAATGGTTTCATTAAAAAAGCATAAAAGGGTAAAATGGTACTTTCTGATGAGAAGCCAGAGTCTCTTCTTGATTTATTGAGTAGCAGCCCCAGTCACACAAACACACTGTCTTTGATGCTCTCCCTAGTGCCCACACTTGCAGCAGGCACCATTCCTGACAGTCCTTTTGAGTTACCAGCAGTGCTTTGGGTAGGAAAACTAAACAAATAAACTCTGATTTCTGATTTGGAGCCAGACATTGAAGGCTTAACCCAGATCAAAACTCAGCTCTTTCTGCCTTATTCAGCACAGGATGCTGAGCAGTGGTCCTGCTGTTACAGCAGAGCTATGCTAAAGAAGCCTTTGGCTTGGGGAATGTATTTAGCATGTTTCTCTCCTTATGACAGCACTGCAGAAGGTAGCACTATCAGGCAAAGTTTTTTGTCTAGACAGATGCTAGGAGACAGTAAGCAAACCATCCACCATCACATAGCTAACAGAATTCCTATGACAAGCTCGTGCCATTCCAGCTAGGTCATGTTGCCTCCAGACTGCTAATGGCAGGGTACTTTACTGTACCCGATGGTCCCAGAAATCAATTGCAGTAGGAGCATTTATGGGAGAGATGAAAGATGGGAAAGGTCAGGTTAAATATCAGGAAGCGGGTAATGGATCAGTTCTTGAGCTGCAGTGTCCCTGCTTGTCTCCAGCTGCAAAATAGACCAGACTACATCCCTAATCCAGCATTGCCATGTAAGTCCTTGAGGTAACAGCCACAGAGGTGCCCTGTAGTTGGGAGCACAAGGGAGGTAAACCTCAATGTTAATAAGTAGGACCTGGAAACCATGTTTATCTGCATGTACTGATGTAGTTCATTACTTCTTTAGCTTAAATTAAAGACCTTTCTTAATGTGCTCAGGCACAAAGCCATTTTACCAAAGAGTTCTGTCACTAGCATTGTATTTATAACCCTGATATCAATACGCTCCACCCAAGAGTGAAATCCCTTTCTATTTTGAGCCATGCAAGAAGAGGAGGACAGAGCTCCTGCCCCAAAGAATGTCCAATTTCAACAGGCTGCAGGCAGGGAGAAGGGAGGAAAGGTGCACATAAGAACACCGCCTGCAATCTGAATGCATGTTTGCTCCCTCAGTTGCTGACCAAAAAAGTATTTCCTTAAATTTGCTTGTCCAGAAATTCAGTCAGGGCCAGGTCCTTAAAGCATTAAAGCCAGGGGCAACTGTAAGCTTTTAATCAGCCATTTCCTTACTCTTTTGGGTTGTCAGTATAGAGCTGACAGCACAACAGTCCTTGCATCGTGCTGCTCTGTCAGCACCAGAAATGCTGCTGTCTCTGCCTTACTAGTGATTGAAGTTCTCCCAGCACCTCATTACCATCCTTCCCAGTTATCTGTCCCACATCAAAGGGGTTTCCTGAGGCTTTGACAACAACCTCAGTGCTTCCAAGGGGAAGCTGTTGCAAGCTTTTTGTGTATGAAACAGTTTAAAGGAGCTGAAATAGGATTTGATGGAAATAGCTCTAGTTTTGCATCCTCCCATGCACAAGTAGGAGAGGATCCCGACAGTAAATGGGGAAGAAGAGGCCCACACAAGTTAGCACTTTCAGCATCAGGGTGGTGATGCAGACATAGGCTCTACCAACACTTCAGCAACAGGTTAAAGTGTGTGCAAACATACATGAGCTTTAATCCTCCGTGCAAAGATGGAAGTGCTGCTATTAGTGTGAAGCTATGGAGGCTCATGCTTTGGTGTGGACTGAGCAGATAACTAGTACATGCTCGTCCACTGCATGGACCTGAGCTAGTTGGATATGCCCTCCTTGGTTTCACACAGAGGCATGGCAATCCCTCCTTTGACTGCAAGATAATCAAGACAAAGCATCTTAAGGTGGGGAGCTGAGTGCCCAGACCCAAACTGGACTGAGGGTGATTGCCAAACAGTCCCAGGCGTGAACTGCATTGTGTCTGCAGACCTGTCTGCACCGTGATAGGGTTTCATTATTACTATTCATCTTTGAGCATCAATTTTAAAGGAAATAACTGAGCCTTTATTTCCCAGCACTGAAAATGCCTTTAGGCATCCCATCCAGAGCAATTTCCCTTGCCAGAAAATTGTGCATCTAACGTGCCCCTTGTAATGGTGACTCTGGTGCACTGGCTATGGAGCAGAGAGAAAACGTGCACAAGCATGTGTGCCTGATGGAGCCTGTGTGCATGTACAAGCAGGTCTCAACACATTCATACCCTGAATAGCATGGCAACAAGAAACTCTGCCCTTCGCACTGTGTATTAATGGCCATTCCTCACAGCATGTTGCTATGCAAAACCCAGGAGGGCTGCATACTGCATCTGTCTAAGTCCTAGTGAGCATTGCTTCAGGCAGCTGTTTGAGGGAGGTAATTAAAGATGGTCTCCAAATCCATAAATCAAAGAGGGAAAGACCTTGAACAGGGGGACAAAAGGAAAGAGAAAAAAGACTTAAAAATATGCCCTGTGTTGTTTCATGCTTAGGTTCTTTCCAGGCACAATTGTATTTTGGAAACAGCGTGCTGAGACTCTGCAAGTTATTTGGGACTCCAGGTGGGGGAAGGTATTTAATCTCTGGGTGTTTGTGTGGATCTGAGTGCTTTGCTCTGCTGTTAAATTGCAGCCCTTCTTTCCTGCCAGGGAAAAAGCAGACAATGGTCATTCCCCAAGGAAAAGCTGTCGAGCTGAGGGGACGTGACTAGCTATGAAAAAATACCAAGGGAATGCAGCAGAGAGATTTTTCTCCACAGTCTGCATACACAAGGAGAAAGCCCAACCAGTAACAAAGCCCCATTAACACATTATGAGCATTAACATTTTATCAGCACCAGTAAAGTCACACAATAGGCCAGAGAGAGCTATCCCGTTTCATACCAAAGGAGAAACCGAGGCACAAGAGGGGGAAGGTCCATATGTATGAAAATGTTTCCCAGCAAACATCACAAGTGGACACTTATCTGGTCTGAAGCAGTACTGTGTTGGCTTATAAGTGGCATCTTTCTGGCTGCAGCACAGGCTTGTGGCCTCTCTGCCGCTTTTCAGCCCCATCCACCATTGCTGGGTGGATCAGAGTGACAAGCTGAAAGCGACAGCATGGAAAGCCCTTGGTTTTGCAGGAATCTCAGGTTTAATGGAGGTGGCCTGGGCTCCAAAGACCCCTGGAATTCCTCACTTTTAAAACAGGGAGGCACAGAGGTTTCTTGCCTTGAGATCTCCAGACAGAGGGGTGCGGTGCTTTTGCAAGCTTTGGACCAAATCATCTCCAAATCATCAGAGTCGGTGAGAGCTCCTCAGGCAAGAATTTCCAGGCTGAGTGTAAGGAAGGTCCATGAGGCCCTCAGCACCAGTGTGAGGCTCTGGAGATTACATGAAACTGATTGACCCAGGAAGAGAACACTGTCGTCTGCTTCTGAGAGCCATGCTCTGATTTATTCCTTTTACCCCAAAACCTCTTAACCTACTCTCCCTCATTGCAGAGCTGAGGAGCTTTCCGTTAACTATTTCCCACTCTGGTTTCCATGGAAAACAGAAAGTCACATGCACCGCCTCCCAGGAGATGACAAAAGTGCCTCCGGTCTAACAACCCTTAACAAACAAGGCCAGAAAGAAAAATATCAAGGTACAAACCAGGGATTTCAAGCCCATCTGCTCAAGTGACACAAAATCTTGGCCTTTTAAGATAACAGAGTGATAAAAAACGTCCAAGGTGTTTGGATGGGTCCACGTCTCAGCAGTACTGCCTTATCTGAAAGCTGATTTTCAGCATCTTTGTGTTTCAGCTTCCCCATCTGTGAGAAACAAGTGACAGCATCTGACAGCTCACTCAAAGATGACAAGAGAAGGCAAATTCAAACGTAAGCCATGTTTGCACACCAGCATGTGTTTCTTTTCTCTGTAGACATCCACACAAGGCTTCAAGATTCTGCTCCAGGCTCAAATCAGCTCGTTATAGCAGCTTCAGCTAAGCAGCATTTGCCCCATGACATAGAAGTATAGAGGGTAGCAGAGGTTCAAGTTCCAAGAATGAGAATGAATGTGGAAAAGCCACCAAGTGCTAAGCAGCTGTGGGTTAGATGAGGCCATTTTAAAACTACAAGCTCCTGCTGTGCTGTGCATCAGGCAGAATAGTGCGTGGGGCTTTTCTGGGGACAGATTCTGTGGAGTCTATCTGGAGCTGAAGTAGAATTCTTAATGAAAGAGAAGTGCAAGGCTCTATATTTAGATGCACCATTAATGCTTTAAAGTGTGTGCATCTAGAGCCATGCAGTGTTGGAAATTTCAGTCCATGTTTGCTCCCATCAGGCCAAATCTGAAACCCACGGAAACCCATGGCAAAAAAAACATGGATTTCAACAAAGACAGTACTTAGGTTACTTCTCCTGTCCCTCCCCTTCTTGGGTTGCCCATTCAGTAGATGTTATGTGTGCCTAAATGAGACAGTCTGCATTGCAATTCCATTTGACACTTTGCTTTTGCGAAGTAGCAAGGCTCAAGCTTACATGGTAGCTGGTTGAGTGAAACAGCACAATAAACAGCAGGCCAAATACTTGAAATCTGAAGGCGATATCTATCTTTTCAATATCAGATCTGTTAGTCTAATACTTTTGTGTTGCAAAACAAGCTTCTCTATTGCACTCAGCTACATTTACATCAGATATGCCATATATCATAAAATAATACAGGCAGGAGCTGTGACTTGCCTGAGAAATCACTTTCTGCTTGTAATACGCTGATCTCTATGGGATGTGAGAGTATGAGGTCTATGGGTTTAAGGCAGTGTTGCAATCTGTAGTGTGATGGTTATACATGAGGGATGTTCACAGCAAACCCATACTACAATTTATTGTTTAGTCAAAAAAAGCAAGCCCTTGATTTATAAGCCTTTCACCTGAAAGAACATTAAAACTAAGTAGAGAGACAAGTGTTCTGGTGCCAAAGGATGATCAAAGAGGACCGTGTCTGGATGGATGCTTGGGACTCAAAAGCTGCAGCTCCTCCACAAGAGTCACCCAGATTGAACAGGAGTAGAGCTCCCTCACACTTTGCTATGGGATCATTAATAGCTGGTAATCCCTCATTAATACTCTATTTCAATTAAATGCATTATGTGATGAGCAGGGCTTAAAAACTGGTATTAGTTGTTCTGCTTAGAGTCAGGAGAGGTGCACATCTATCACTGCTAAAGAGCAAATTACAAACTCACTTATCTGCTAAACTCCATCCTCAGAAGGTCAAGAAACTGATGAATTAATAAAACAAAAACCAACTCCTGTCAATCACTGCTGGGTTTATCTGCTAGAGACACCTCTGTCTGCCAACAGCCTGGTTCTATTTTTACTGAGCAAATGCTTTCACCCCTCAGCTTCTGTGTGTGTGCCCACTTCATGTGTTGTTCACACCTAGTTTACTCTTAACACCTCAGAAGGACCTTGCAGATAGGCGTGAAAGGATTCCTCCTTTGGACAGCCATGTGCTTTGATAGGAAGGGGGGAAAACAAATAGGAACCAGATTTGCTGTCAGCACTTATGGCTATGGAGGGGGTACAGGAGAAAAAAGGGGCAAGGGAGCATATCTTGACACCTTGCTGTCCAGTTTCTGCTTGTCACGATTTGGAGTTAAAGCCATACATCCTCTAACAACACCGAGCATCCTCTCAGCAATATACAATAGTGAGAGCACAGCCTTCCAGCAAGGGGTCCAATGTGTCCACCCATACATGACCAACCATCATCTGAGGAAGTTTAAGGCTTGCAGTCCCAAACTAATAACTTAACTACTGAACAAGCTTTCCTACATCGCCAGATGTGCTAACGGTTCACTGTGTAATCACAAGGAGCTCAGAGCCCAGGCTGTGTCAGCTCATCCTGGAAGCTTTAGCATTGCCACGCAGGACATAACATCACTCCCATCCTTCACCAGTTGCTACAACTTCAGTAAGGTGTGTTTGAAGTGTGTCTACTAACCCAAATGTAGCCTTGGAAATACTCCCAAAGCATCCATCTCTGAGACAATTAGGCAAGAAATATGAACCCCCTTGATATCACTTTAGAGTTTTCCAGTAACTTCCTACTTTATCTTTGGAATGTGCACTATTTAAAGGAAGAGGACCATAGATTTAATGAGGAGAGAAATAAATGTATGTGCCGAATATAATTTGACTTTAAAGGATGATCCTAGTATTTAAAACCTATCAGTTTTCCCCTTCCACTTCAGATATTAATAGTACAGGTACAAAAGAAATCAGACCCTTTCCCTGGGATGAACCAAGCTAATGGAGGCTTAGCCAACCCATGGCCTATGTGCTGGGCTCTTGATGAAGGGTATCTGGACACCTGCATATCAGAACACTGTGTACAAATGCTTTGCTGAATCCAGCCTGGCTTTGATTTATGACTAAGAATAAACCCTTCCTAAAAATAAACCTGGACTTTCCTGGCTTTCTTCCTTCCTTTGTTTTCGTTCTCTGTTTTCTGTCTCTCTTTTCTTCTCCCTCCCTACCAGGTTATCTTCTTTTCTGCACTTTGTGCAAATCAAACGTTCAGAAAGATGTCCCCTTTTCAGCATTATCAGGCATGGGGTTTCCTAGCACACAAGATAAGGTTAAAGTAAAGTTAAATTCACTTACTAAAAGTACTGATACAAGAATAAAACATTTTTGAACCAGGCCCGTGTTTTACAATCATTTTACAAAGACTATAATCCCATCCTTTAACAACCAGTAGACTATGTAAGAAGTGGGTCATTGAATTGATTAGGAAAAGGCTGCTTTTTTATATCACAATGACAACAGGATGCATTTAGAACCTATTTTCAATTGGAAAACAAATAAAAGCCCCAATGGCTTAGAGACTACAGGATACACACAATGAGATGATGATCGACTACCATAATAACATAAAGTTCAACATCATAAAGCATTTTTCTTTTTGTTACTTCAAGTCAGATGTCTCTACATCCCTCACTCTCCCCAGAAAGAACAGTCAGAATGGCACACAAGGCATGAGAAATGTGTAAACCTGGTATTTCTTGAATTCCCACTTTCCATTCATCCCGGTGGAAAGTTCCCAATCCACCACATGCCAAAAATAAGGGTTGCTGCTTTTTTTCCTCTACTAGGGAAAGCAGAGCCAAAAGTGTCATCACTGGCTGACTGGTCATTTGGAAATGCAATTTGGCATGCCTCAAGAGAACCCAGTTTCCATAAGACATCAGAGCAGCCCTTCCCAGTTCACTAGAGCATGAATCTCACTCATAATTATTGAGTCCATTTTGTATTCAGCTTCCACTCTCCCTCATGCAGAGCGACATCACCTTAAGTGTTCTCATCTCATTCTTTCTCTTCCCACAATTCAAGTCTTTTGCATTGGCAGTGATGAGGGGAACCCTCTCTGAAATGTATTATTTCATTGAATGTTTCCAACCAGGCTACATTTTTCATGGTCTTTATTTGGATCAATCATGTTAAAAGCTGATGTTGCATTATTTAATCTTTGACAGGCATAGAATTAAGATTCAGGTTTATTCACTTACAGAAGATGACAGACTAGAATTAGATGATCACTTTAGGGATTGAACCTAACTACTATGATAGCTGCTTTTTCAAGCAGAAAATGTTAACATTCTTGCCACGTTTCTTCCCTGGGTTCTAGTGGCATGAGAATGGGATTTATGAGAACCTGAATAAGTTCATGGAAAAATTACCCTGTTCTTTCCTTCAGTGCAAACAGCCTGTAACTGAATACTCTGTACTGTACTATAGCAGGTTTGGTACTAACGTAACAGAAAGCACCCTAGGTAGGGTACACTGGCATAGAAATTTTAAGGACTTGTGCCTGAGGGCAAGTGAGATTGTCTGCAGCAGACAACCCTCTTGTCTGGCTTCAGACAGTTCTATAATGCTATGCTGGTTTACAAGAGCCAGGACATTTCCTTCTGTGACTTCAAGTTTTCCACATACAAAGCACAGTGCTCTTAAAGCTTAGTGGGCAAAAGGATGAATTCAATACCACATACTCCAAAGAGATTGTTATTTCATGGGAGAGCCCAGAATATCAATGAAATATTAGAAATGAGAACTGGATGAGCTTTAAGGTTCCTTCCAATACAAACCAGTCTTTGACTCTATGACTGCATGAAACTTCCCTCCTCATACACTCAGCTGGGCCAGGGAGTCATCATCAGTGATGATTCTCTCCTCAGTCCACTGCCAGTACTAGGCCATATGCTCAAGTACTGTTTAAACATCTCAGTAATGAAAAGAGCAACCATCATCTAGCTCATGGCCCTGTGGTGTGCTGGATTTCCACTTTACTGTATGAAATGCCCAGCCAGTGCCATTTTCCTTGCACACCAAGGTGGCCAAGAAACACAATACCCCTGAGAGAGTGGGAGCTGTGACAGAAAATGACAGCAGCTCTCCAGTGGTCCCATTGTTTTGTTTTCAACTGGGTTGGAGCAACCTGGCTGCTGTTTTCCTATTCCCTTGAAGATGCATTTTAATAAGGACCAATGTGCTCTGGTAATGAGGGGGTTAAGAAGCTGCTATACAATTTCTTCTCCTCAGGAGCTGAGGTACCCCACAATCAAAGCAACAGCCTGTTTTTCAGCATGGATCTTATCTTCCTACTCGAGGGGTCACAGCTTGCCAGCCTTGTTTTAATGAGCTGTGTCCTGTGAATTTCACAGTCACTTCAAGTCTAATAAGGGAACCCACAGGGGTAGTGTTTTCAATTTGCTCCTCTTTCCTGGTGAGTTTGTACCATACATCACACAGAGCAGCTCCCAGCTGGCGGGAAAAGAAAAGAATTAGCTTGTATTCCCTATGCAGGGATTTTCTAATTCAATATTTATTAAGACTGGGGTCCTCTCATTTGAAAGGCCAAACAGTTTGTTTTACTATGTGTGGGATATATTATGTTAATATAGCGAACAACTGCTTCCAAGAGCTAATTTAGTGACCGTGCTGAAAAGCCCTGTGCACTATAGAAATATTATGAGCAACCAAGAATCCTTAATACTTTGTCTAACCAAGCCTTATGCATACAAATTAAATGTAATTGGAATCTCTGCTTCCACCGTCAGAACTAAAGGCTATTTTACAACTGAAATGACACCTAAACATCTAGTTTGAATTTCAAATTCCCTCTATAGGAGCACTGCCTGATTGTTTTCCTTCCTTCCAAAGAAGACTTATGACAAATGAGTAAATCTGAGCTTTACTTAAATGTATGTGCATGAATGCAGCTATCATTGCAAAGCACTACTCCTTGTGTATTCACATCTGATGTTCCCTTTAGCCACAGCAGCAAAATACTATAGCTCAGTAAATAACACCATTGTCCCATGAGAAATTCAGAGATCTAAAAGGAATGTGAAATATTCCATTATTCTGGAATTATTCTCCACACTCCATCCTCATTTCAGGTGGTTGTAGAGGGTGACAGGGCAAGCAGGGCACAGTCTTATCTCTGCTTTCTCTCCCAGAGAAACCTCCCTGTGCTGGCACCAAGGCTCTGACCTCAGTGACTGTATTTGAGACGCTTTCTCTTGGCAGAAATTTAGTTGCTCTATTGAACTGAATTAAAGCATTTCATTTTAGTGAGATTTGGCAGTAGCTTAAGCTTCTCTATCATCCATTAGTGTCAGAAATGAGCTACATATCCATTTCCAATAAATGTTTGTATAAACACGCTTGTATAGAGATTAATATAGAGCATAAATCCAGTGTAAGACACTTCACAGTGAAATACACACAGTGAGTCACCAAAGAGATGGAGAGAATCTTTCCGTTTTGAGGCAAGGATTTGCTGAGGAGCCAGCAGACAACACATGATCTAAGAGTGAAAGATTCTGTTAAGTGGTAGGACCCTCCCAGATGAAAAGGAGCTAATGGAAGTGTTGCTCCATCTGTCTCTCAAGTATTCCCCTTTTGGATGTCATTGTGAATAGTTCCTTTATTTGCTTTTCTGCTTAAACTGCTGGAGTTAATGTAATTTTTCAGTTAAATGAGTAACAACAAGAGATTCCTCATCAAAGGGTGGGGCAAATAGGTTAAGTGTGGCTGGAAAACTCCGACATGTGTCTCTCCATCAAACCCAAAGGCTAATCCCACTTTCTGCACAAAATGGAAAGAGTACAGGAAGTAGGAGGTGCAGAAGGGTTTTCCATTGACCAGTGGATGCCTCCTGGTGTGCTATAAGATAGCCAGGAACACACTTAGACCCTGCAGGTCAGCACTGAGACTGATCTTCATGTAATTCCCACCAGCTCAAGAAGACATTATCAACTTTAAACCCAGGTTTAATTTCCAATGTCCTGCTGGAAAATCTCAAAATGTCAAGCAAGAAAATTCTCCCTTGTGCTTCAGGAACGACAGCTTCTATTGGCTAGAGAGCAGGAGAAGAGCACTGTGGAAAACAAACAGCTTTACCTACACTACAGTTAATAAAAATTAAATGTCAAACAGGACAAGAAAAACTGATGTGGTAACATACAGAGAACAGGATCCAGAAGAGACTCTGAGTAATGAAAAGGTCAGGGGAGCCTATAAATAAAGCCTGATACAGACAAGCTCGAGGGAGGCAGAAAGCTCATCAGAAGAGTACAACCACTCAGGCAGTTTAATGACTGTGTTTTATGTAAATGGAACAATTACTAGTCCAGGTACAGAAACTGTCCTTACTCTGAACACTACATACACCCCACGTCAACCATCAAATCAAGGCATAAGCTGATAACATTCCTTGTACAGACTGCTCCATGCAGGGACACAGCTCAGTTGTGGGGTTGAATCATAGAATCACAGAATCTCAGACTGGTTTGTGCTGGAAGGGATCTTAGAGCTCATCCAGCTCCAACTCCCTGCCACAGGCAGGGACACCTTCCACTAGAGCAGGTTTCCTGTAGCCCCTTTAGGCACTGGAGCTGCTCTAAGGTCTCCCCTTAAGGAGCCTTCTCTTCTCCAGGCTG